>JBBDGP010002490.1:0-47500 GCA_037952835.1 Lithobates septentrionalis
CTGCTGCAGAGGTGGGGAGTGATCAGTACAGGATGGATAGGACTTGTGCCTTCCTATTGGAGGATACACTTATCAGCCATAACATTATGACCAATCACAGGTAGACTGATTGACAATTATGTCCTGAAAGTTGGTGAGATGTGTTAGCAGAAAGTGAACATGTTGTCCCTGAAGTTGCTGATCCCATAGAAGAGCTACTGTAGCTCGATTTGCTGAAAAAGTGAATGCTGGTTCTGATAGGTGTAAGAACATCCAGTGTTTGTTGTGTATAGGGCTGTCTAGCCGCAGACTGGTCAGGGGCCTATAATGACCCGTGTAAACATCCAAAAGTGCCTACAGTGGGCATGTGAGCATCAGAACCGGATCACAGAGCAATGGAAGGAGGTGGCCCAGTCTGATGAATTCAAGAATGATTTGAAATGATTTCAAAGTGTTGACTTGGCCTCCAAATTCTCCAGATTTCAATCCAGGGAATGTATTAAGGTAAAAAAAAAATGTTGGGCTTTAGAATCACTTTAAGGCTTCTTTCACATAAAAATGTCACTGATGATGTTGTCACGTTTTCCAGGAGAACAGTTTCTGTGTAATGATCAGTAATATACTTGTGTATAGATGCATTTAAATGCAGAAAGATGTGTATGCTTAGATAACGTGCTTTTATGATGTACTTTTCCCCTTTTTGTTTTCGTCTTAATTTACACATGTACAAACACGTAGACCTTCGTTTTATATGGGTAAGCGCGTAAAGAACATGTTCTTAGATGCAGATTTTTGGATTCTGTATTACGGATCTGAAAGCAGCTCATGGTTACGTGCCTGTGTGAATGGCTCCATTGGAAACAATGCAGCTGTGTTCACAGCCATAATTAGAAAACACTTGTGTATGCGTTTCTATTATGGCTGTGAGAATGAGCCTAGGTTCCCACTGCCGAGATGCGGCACATCGCATGTGATTGCGTGCAAATGACATGCAATGTCTGGGCAGTGTGATTTGAGCCATTCATTTTGCACTGCATGTGCACATGGCCGCAGTGAAATCAGATGAACGCCCGTGCGATCTAATTCAGGTAATCGCTTTTTGCAAGCATATTATTTTTTTACATTTTTTTTTTTTTTTTGGGGGGTGACATTAATTGGACATTGACACCCACAGCAGATTGCGTGAGCAATATGTAAATGGTAGAATTTTTGCAATAAAGGTCAATTTTTGTATATGAATGGGAGTACCCTCACGCTTATATTTGTCCTTTTATCTCTCTCCATCCTATTCCTCCTCTGTAGGTATGATAGGTTTTTCAGGATATAGAAGAAACCATAGAATTGCTTTTAGTATTTTTCATATATACATTGGTAGGGGTCGAGCATTATCCATTCTGTATTTTGATAGTTTTTGGTGTTTTTAATAGTGGAGTAGCTCCCCCACCTAAATACAGGGACAAGTGGTTTGAACCATGTAGGACTTTATAGTGTGGCTTGTTTGTGTAGAGATTGCATGAGCACTGTGCGATTTCAATGCGGTCCGGGGAAACGCACGGATTCGTGTTTCCTGCATTGCATATATGTGAACCAAGGCTGAAGCCTAAGAACATGCGCTTTATGGGCTTGCTCATATACATGTATTCGTATTTTGTACATGCGTAAATGGGTTTGTAAACCCTTGCCATTTTTCACCTTAAAGTTGGGTTCCACCCAAAAAAACAAAAATACATGAAAAATCCTAAAAAACAAAAAAAAATTGGATATTTTTTTATTTTTTTTTAACTTGCCTCTAAATGCCTGTTGCTAGGGGGTCCCTCGTAGACTGCTCCTTCCAGTGCCTGGGCTGGTGACCTCACTTCCCCCTCGGCACAGGAAGGGCTCCGCTCTGCTCCCTCCCTCCTGTCAATCATCTGGGACCCATTACAGGTCCCTGGTGACTGAGCGGCCAATCACGGCGCGCCGCTCGCGCATGCGCAGTGGGTGCCAGGCTGTGAAGCCACAGCCCGGCGCCCACAGTTGCAATGCCGGCGCCGCTGAACGGAGGGGGAGACGAGCGGGGCTTCGATCCCCCGCATCGCTGGAGCCAGGGACAGGTAAGTGTCCAATTAAAAGTCAGCAGCGCAGCACTTGACTCCCGCTGCTGCCAATCAAATTCAATGACGTGGGGGGCGGAGCCGAGTTTTGCTGTCTAGGTTTACGGACGCAGCAGCAGGACATGGGAGCGTGGCTGAATGGGTGTCCACGAAGGAGAGCGCTTCACCGACAGGGCACTCGAGGAGGAGCCAGGAGGGACCCCAGAAGAGGAGGATCAGGGCCACTCTGTGCAAAGCCAACTGCACAGCGGAGGTAAGTAATGACATGTTTGTTATTTAAAAAAAAAAAAAAAAAACCTTTTACAACCACTTTAAGTCTAAACAAAGGGGAAAACTAAATTATCATAAAAACATTACGTACGCATACAGGTTTAAAGGCATCTATACACAAGTATTTTACTGATCATTACGCAGGGACCTTTCATCTAGAAAACACATGCGTAACAACATCAGTAACATTTTTACAGCCAAGTGAATGAAACCTAAAGAATCTTCTGCTGACAGCTTGCTGCCAGATACCACAGCATACCTTCAGAGATCTAGTGGAGTTCATGCCTTGATAGGGTATGGTGGGTGGTCAAAATTTTACTGATCATTGTGTATAAAATAAACTATCAATAAATGTAAAAAACAACAATTAACAGTATGGTAATAACCCATTTTTTACACAACGACCAGCCATAAAATTTTGACCACCAACCATACCCTATCAAGGCATGATTTCCACTAGATCTCTTCGATAAATTAAAGAAATCCATAATTTATCCAAGTGTGTATGGCCACTCTTGCTGTGTAACGCAAAATAAACAAATACTCCCTTTTTTTTTTTTTTTTTTTTTTTTTTTTTTTTTTGATTGGGTTAATCGAGCTATGGTTGACAACTCATTAGCTCGATATACCACACACGGGAAAGTGGATTTCAATTGATGGGATACGATAGCAACTTACAATTGGATTGTGTGTCTGTTTTCACCATGCAATCTGATGTATTGATAGACAATCGTATTCATGAACCGTGTCTCAGCACTGGCAGTTGATGCAAAACGATTACTAATTTTATGCCCTGGCCAGTTGACTCAGTTTGATCTTATCTGGTCTATATTTTTCATTAGAAACGTTATGGCTATTCCATCGGTTTCTGATTAGAATGTTTAATTGAATTATCCATTGATCAGATAATCTTCTAATCGAAGCATGTATGGCTACCATAAAAGTAAAGCTGGCCATACAAGAATCAAATTCAGTCGGTTCAGCAGAGACTGGCTGAATTTCAATCCATGACACTGCGATTGTACAGAAGTCGATCTACCAATTGTCTTCTCTATAACCACCTTTTTGGGTTTTCCCTGCTCAGTCAGCATCGCAGGCTATAGCACTGATCAGTATATTCTGATGGTGGGGAAGTCTCCCTGCTGTCAGAATACAATAGCTCAGCAGGGAGAATTCCCCCATCCACATTGAATGTTTGAAAAGGGGAATTGGATCAGTTTTTCCCTTCAAACCACTGGTTGAGAGTAAAAAAAAAATGACTCGTGTATGATCTGCTGTAAAGTGGTTGTAACCTAAAAATAAAAAAAAATCCTGTTCCTTTTTAAAGCATGATCTATAGCATAGTACTACTGCGGTGTCATTTGTCCCATTCTATGCTGTAAAATACACAGTTGGTCCTGCCTTTTCCTGTGTCCCTCTGTGTTTGCTGACCACAGTAATCGTGCCGCTGATCCATGATCAATTTATATGCCATCGCACTGTGTGTACAATCTCTCCCCCTCCCTGCCTGCCTGTCATTTAGTCAGTGTGAGAGCCAAAATCCTCCCCACCCCCTGCCATTATTCTGCTGCAATATGTAGCACAAAGACACGTATCACCTCTGGTTTATAAAGTCATAAACTACAGTGGGTGTTTTTTTTTTTTGAAAAATTATAATGCTAAATACCTTCTCCCACACCGCTGCTGTGCAGTCACGTGACCTCTGCTGGCTGGCTGCCATCAGAGGGGAATCTCTGATCAAGAAAGGAGAGTGGAGGGGGATCACGTGACCACACAGCTGCAGTGTGAGAAAAGGTATTTAGCATTCTTTAAAAAAAAAAACGCGCACACACACATTGTAGTTTATGACTTTATAAACCAGAGGGGATACTAGCGAGATCACAATGTGACTTTCCATCCACTTTAAAGCATAACTTTACCAATAACCACTTGATAAAAAAAATAATGCTGTGGGGCACCTCAAGCACAATTGGAGTGGAGCACTGAAGTATTGTCCATAGAACACAAGCACTTTATTATGGGACTCGTTTATGAATTTAATTAGGTCAATTACTAATGGACTGTGATGCACCATGTTAATTATTTTTATTATCTTGATCTATTTAAGTACTGAGCGTGGTGTACTTTTTGCACTCTTGATCTGTATTGCTATCAGCGTACATTCGGCAGCTAGTGTTATTCATCGATTTTTATTTTTGACACATTTAGGATATTTATTTTTTGGCTCAAAGTTTGTTTTAATTATCCCAGTAACACAGGTGACTTTTATTTATTTTTTTCCAAGATTAAACTGCTGCTATGAATCGCCCGCTATTTAAAGTGATATTAGAGGCAAATTTTTTTCTTATTTAAAAATAACAAACATGTCATACTTGTCTGCCCTGTGCAGTGGTTTTGCAAAGAGCAGTCATGCACACATAGGCTTTTAGCAGCATTTAGTGGCGGGAGCTTTTAGAAGCTTTTGCGGCAGTAAAAAAAAAGAAAACGCTGCCAGCACATCCAGGAGCAGCAGAGTTTGGGTAGAAAAAACGTTTGAAGCTGCTAAGAGCTTCTAAAAGCTGTTAAACATTGATGCTTGAGCATTAATTCATTTCAGTGACCAGAATAAATTATTTATTCTGGCCAATGAAATGAATTGATGCTTAAGATGCTTTTTAGACCCCTTTCACACTGGGGTGCTTTTCAGGCGTTTTACAGCTAAAAATAGCGCCTGAAAAGCGCCTCTCAAGCTTCCCCAGTGTAAAAGCCTGAGTGCTTTCACACTGGGGCGGTGTGCTTACAGGAGTAGTGTATACACCGCTCCTCCACCGCCCTTGCCGCTTGAAATCAATGGGCAGCGCTGCCGAAACGCCTGCAAAACGCTTTGGCAGTGGTGCTTTTGCGGGCGGTTTTAACCCTTCCCTCGGCCGCTAGTGGGGTTAAAAGTGCCCTGCTAGTGGCCGAAAAGCGCCACTATACCAGCGGTAAAGCGCCACTAAAACTAGCGGCACTTTACGGCTAACGTGGCTGGCGCCCCAGTGTGAAAGGGCTCTTACAAGCTTCAGGCATTTTTTCTGCAAAAAACGCTGCTGGCTTCTAGGAGAGTAAGGCTACTTTCACTCTGGGGCGTCGGCGGTAAAGCAGCACTATTTTTGGCGCCGCTTTACCGTCCTTTTTGCGACGCTTTTCAGCCGATAGCGGGGGTGTTTTTAACCCCCACTAATGGCCAAAAAAGGGTTAAAGGCGCCCCCAATTGTATACCCCGCTCCTACAGCGCCTCAAAGAGGATGCTTGCAGGACTTTTTTTGGCATCCTGCCAGTGGCTGCATGAGGGCATAGTGCCTCCAGGGTGGAAAAACCTATAAACACCCATAAACATGCACTTGTTTACCCAAGTAACGGCATGTACAGCTATTGTTTTCTGTGGGTAGATGTATGCAGCACATTTGGCTCCCAGTTGAAGAAATATGCCTGAATTTTCGGTCATACAGCCCCAGGCGGTTGTGTAAGGGTAGCAGCTGGAGCAGATTTTTTATTTCTCATAGATCCCGAAGACTGAAATTTTCTTTCTTTTTGCCCAGCCCGGAATTTTGATTTAATGTCCTTTACTGTAGCAAATGTGCTTTATACCTCAACCCAAGAGTCTGAACAGGAGCTAACCTAGTGGAGTTATTTTGTCTCGTGATATTTTTCCCTTAATGTTCACTGCACAAACCTAACTATCATTTACAAGAGTAGTTATTTATCTACTGACCCAAAATTTGATATTTTGCATACTTTCACACTTAATAATAATGGTAAACAGGACAAATTGAGAGGGTGAATTTTCTTAACTGCAACACTGACAGCAATAAAAACATGACAGGGGTTCTAATCCATCTCCACTGTGGTGCAGAACAGGTCTGGGAAGACCCAACTGCAAGATCCCTGGAGAGCTGAGTTGCAGGTGGCATGACAGAACTGCACAGCATGGGGATGGGGGATGGGGGGGGGCTCAAGATGAGTGCACATATCTATTAAAATGTGCAAACGTAATCTTTTTATTTATTACTTTTAACATTTAAATTGTTTTGAAAGCTGAGTATCTGGTGTTATGATCTTTTGTGAGACAATTTCTGTAAAGGCTCTCCTGGAGCAGAAAACAATTGTCACTTAGGTGTCATAGCCTGTGGAATGTGACATGTGATTGACAGAACTGCATTATAAAAGTGGAAACAAGGCAAGCAAAAGTGTCACCATACAAATGACTGTGTATCAATCTCAAAAGACTATATATAATACAAAAAAAATATATATTCTGTGATAACTGCACTCATGACATATGCGTAAGATCATTGTAATAATCATACAATCAAGAGAAAAATTGTGATTTTAAAACATATGCAAGTAATAGAAAACTCCATAAACAATAAAGTCAATGAAATAAAGTGCTTCAGTGCAAAAAAAGTTCATATAAACATTTAAGTGTTTACAAAATCTAGAGCTCCAAAAGTGAATGAAGGATTCTTCACACCCAGACAGTGCACACCCCACTCACTAGCCACTTACCAGCTATTAAGACCCAAAGATGGAGGTCAGGCTGCGCTTATCCCAATATTCCTATTGGATGGATGCCAGGATTCCAAAATGGACAAAACCAAGCAATTGGGATGATCCACAATCAATTGCTGGGACCCAAGGCGCTTAAATCCAACATCTCCATGGGATGGTGATGTCAAGAGCAAGGGTTCCAAGACTGATAGACCATGTAGTCAAAAAATTCCAGCAGTGTACGGAATGAGAAGGAAAGACAGAGGAGGAACTCCTAGTGTAGTATTAAAAGTTCACGTTTTTAATAAAAGTTAAAACTACTCACAGCAAGCAGGAGTGAGCTCGCATAAAAGACAGTCAAGCACAAGCAGCACCCTGGTAGGTGTGATGGCATCACTGCTGTAGCTCCTTCTGACTCGTTTCGTTCAAAAGAATGTTATCAAGGGGTGTAAAGGAGTTTTATAACTCTTCAGTTAGTGCCTCGCTGGCAAGGCTGTATTTGTTGATCCTTAAGTCGTAAGCGTACATGACTGACACCCCGTTTTCTATAAGCTTCACCTCTTTTTTGTCATAATAAAATATTATATTATAATTTTTTTTTTTTTTTTTTTAAACCAGTAATTTGCTGGTGACTGCATCACGGTAACCATTTTCTATGCACGTCTATTCAACTAAACAAACCATGAAAGAGGATAGACACTTTGATTTCTTTTTATACAAGAAAGAGGTTTGACTGCACTAAACAACCCCTGAACCCCATTCCCACCTCGGTTCTTTTGATGCATTTTCCAACCAATGTCTTGAGGTTGCCTAACAATAGAAAAAAAGTGAACATTGTAAATTAATGGTGCTACCTCATCTAACCCTGAGCATTGGCTCACCAATGGCTTCTAGTAAACACAGCTGTCCTAAGTAAATAGTTGAGTCTAATGTCATTGCACTGTGAAAGTAAGCTCTGTCCTCCCACATGATAACAGACAGACAATAATGTCATTTTCACAGAATAGCCAGAATATAGCGATAGAGGCCATAGCAAGGCTATGGCTCAATGAAACCAATTGATGCATTCTTTATTTATATGATATGGTCATTTTTATGTTGCTGGTTAATATTTTCGGATAATCATGGTAGTTGACACATGAGAAAGAAAAGGAAAAAAATCAGATGACAGGTTGATAAAGAATTTTTATTTTTAAAGTGGTTGTAAACCCTCACATATACCCAGTGAAGTGACTGACCTCAGGTGATATACAGAGATAAAACCAATCCTCCTACATAAGTTGTATCTGCTTATCTGTAGCCTTCTCTTCTACATATGTTCAAAGGGCTGAATTTGTACAGCTTGTCTGAGAGTAATGAAAAAAAAAAGCGGGGGGGGGAGCTGAAATTTACACACTGAGCTGATTGGAGGAAGGAGTTAACCCCCCCCCCCCCCCCCCCTGCACAACATAGGAACAGAGCTGAGGCTGTCAATCTGCTGGAGGTCCCTCCCCTGTCACCATATTTATTATGGTTCCAGGAACATTTGTCAGTAGCAGAGTAATGCAGCAGTAGATAGAAGTGACACTTAGTGCTCTTAATTGAGACAAGTACACACTATAGAGGTATATGCTGTGTTCATATTTCATGACTGAGGTTTGCAACCACTTTAAAGGGGTTGTAAAGGCAGAATTTTTTTTTATCTTAATGCATTCTATACATTAAGATAAAAAGCCGCCTTTGTGCAGCAGCCCCCCTAACACTTACCTGAGGTCCCTCTCTGTCCAGTGATGTCCACGAGTGTCTCAGCTGTCTGAGATTCTCCCTCCTGGTTGGCTGAGACACAGCAGCGGGGCCATTGGCTGCCACCAATGAAAGTCATCTAGCCAATTGGGGGAGAGAGATGGGGCCGGGTCATGGCTGTGTGTCTAAATGGACACAGAAAGCTGTGACTCGGCTCGGGTGCCCCCATAGCAAGCTGATTGCTGTAGGGGCACTCGTCGGGAGCAAGGGGCCAGGATCACAGAAGAGGGACCCGAGAATAGGAGGATCTGGGCTGCTCTGTGCAAATCCACTGCAACAGAGCAGGGAAGTATGACATGCTTGTAAAGTCTTGTTTTTTTCCTATAAAAATAACAATCACTTTAAGTATTTTCTCTTCCTAAAGAAGAACATTAAAGTGTTTGTTTTTACCTTTTTTTTTTTTTTTAATAGAAAAGAATTAACACCATCCCCACCACCTGGTCCCTGAGGTCCAGGGTTTTTGAAATCCCCGTTTTCTCCCTTTTTTCTCTGTGAAGCTCATCTGGGATGGACCAGAGTGATTTTGATTGGTCAGTGCCTACACAATGAATAACTCTGGTCCATCACTGAAGTGTTGCGCAGAGAAGAGCTGTGATTTTTAAATCGCTGGTCCAGCTGGATGGGCACTGATGGCTTAGCATCTCCGAAGGCAAGTACAGTGGGGACAGGAAAGGGGATAGGGTATGGGGTTAATTTTTATTTATTTATTTTCCCATGAATTATGGGTTTTAGGTGTGCATTTTGGTAAAAAAAGCTTATGACTTAGTATGTAGTTGGCCTACGTCAAGTCTTTGTGTTATAAATGACTTGAGATAATGCTGGCTCCTCTGTGTACTCAGGGCTGGATTTCCCACAAGGCCACCGAGGCCAGGCCTCGGGGTGGCAGTGGTGCAGGGGCGGCGCCGCGCCTGCGGCAACTTCTTGGCTTTTGCGGCCAAACCCCCCCCCCCCCCCGCACTAACATAGCCCACGCAAAGTTTCTTAGTCCTGGTGAGGGTGTCAGATTGAGTGCTCCTGTGCGCATGTGCAAAGGTGTCCGAACTGACAATGCTTCTGAGATGAAGATAGTGTGTTCCTTGCTTCTGGGCTCAAGGAGGAGAAGAGGAATCCACCAGCCGACAAGATGAGATCCAAGACGAGGGCGAGGAAACTGGCAAAAAGTAGGTTCCTTTTCTTTCCTTGCAGCCCCCCTGGCAGGCAGCACAACCTCCCCCAGAGCTGATCCCTTCTGGCAGCAAGGCTGCACCTTCTTCCCCCCTCTGCCTAGGCAGGCAAGGCTTGCAAAAAAGGAATACAGTATGTGCTTCTATTTTCCTGACCTCCAGAGGAAGCTTCCCAGGCAAAGCAGTGAGCTGTGTGCCCTGTGCCAGTCCCTGTGGAGCACCAGGCAGCTCCCCTGCACCATCACTGGTACCCACAAAAAGCTCAATCTGTGCAAAAACGAAACTTGGCTAAAACGAGAGCCATAGGACCATTTTTTTTTTTTTTTTTTTTTTCCTCTCTCCTTCCCTTTATTGAAGCGTTCCAAGTCTTGTGAAACTATATTCCTGGCTTTTGATATAGTGGGCGCTAGAGGACTGCCCACGAGTCATCAAAACTGACTGAGCTGTGTGACACAAGTCCAGAGCTCACTGCTGCCCATCCACTCCTGCCTCCATTTTCATGCATTTTTCTGCCATCATTTGCTGTTAATCGCCAGATCTAAGCTGCAGAATTTGGGCAGGAGAGGGGGGAGCTGGGGGGTGCAGGACTTATTTATTTTTATTTTTTTTGTGTGTGTGTTGCAATTTATGTATTGCTTTGGACCCTTTGAAATTCTTTCATGTTTTGCTTTTGGGTTTTGTTTTGCGTTCTATGCAACATTGTGCAGTGTAGTTTGTAGGTGCGTTGTGTTGGAGATTTTTTTTATTTATTTATTTTTTTTACTTTTTGTTATTTAGGCATTGGGATGTCATAGTGCTGTAGACAGCCCAGCTGTTTTGTGGAGTGTGACAATAGGGGCATAGATCATGGCTCTCAGTGTGTTTGTGGCTTTGTGCAAAACAGCTGGACTGGAGTAAATCCGGGCCTGTGTGTACCCTTTAATCATTCATACCGTGTGAGCTGAGACAAGGCTGATGCACTTAAAATGAGTGTAGGTGGTTGGAGTACCAGAATAAAAGTGGTGGTTGTGGAGTTTAGTGGGGAACCTTTCTCACTATAAAACACACTCGCCAGTTGCTGAAGTCACCTCCATTCATTTAGATATCCTATTTTATCCAAATAAAAATCACAGTCCAAGTCCATATTTGCAGATCTCCTAAGTCTAAGTCCTGATGAAGGGGGAAACCTGTGGCTCCCAAATGCTTTGACTGTTGCGCGATATGTTTGGAATAAATTCTTACTTTGGACTCCGTGAGGCAGTCAGCAAGTATGGTCTATTGGCAAGCCCAACTCACAAAGCAAAGTGGGGTCACCACATGGATTGTTCAAGATTTTCATGGGTTGCCTTGAGAGATGCAATGACCAGGAGAAAGTTAACTTTTGCAGGTAGCATACCCTCAAAATCATCACCACTATGATAGATTTATGTGATGAAATGATCCTGAGAGACATCATAATGATCAGAAAGGCCAAACAAAAGGAATACCTTTTTGTTCCAAAGGTTGGACAAATTGATGTAATTTTTACAACCAGTGCGCTTTGTTGTGGCAATGTGAAATGGGTAACTGGTACACTTGTGGAAGCACCGCTGGGTATGCAGTAGATGGTTTTTTACCAACTGATTGCATGCACAAGCATATTGTGATGCTTACTGTACTATGTATTTTTATATGTACTGTATGTAAAACAATACAATTCAGAATGCCATTAACTGGTTTACTCATTTTACTAGTAAATGCTAGTTAACACTATTGACTAAGGCTCTCCATTTAAGGTTTCACCCACAAAATGAATTTGTCTATTTGTGCTTATACTCAACAGTCTTTCAGGGATAGATAACTAAATGCTAACAGCGGGGCTAATAAAGTTAACATTTCTGGAGAAAATGCTGGTCATGAGCAAAGGCCTAGGCATGAGATCACATGATCTCTACTGAAGGGGAAGAACAATTTATCCGATCTTTTATCTTCTTCTTCAATATTTTTACTTGTGACCAATTGCCTAATCTTTGGCCAATGGACTTAAACTGCAGGGACCCTGGAGCAGCAATCTAAAATTTTAATATTTTAGCTCCTCTGTTAGGGATTATTTATCCATCCTAGGGAGACCAAAATAACCATTTGGTTAATATTTTAGAGTCAAATTATATTTTTATTGTATTTAACAGAGTAAAAACGGCAGTACAAAAGTAATGATCTGATGTTCTGTACATTTCAGCAATACAATATTGGGTTCTTATCAAATACAAATCTGTATATCCCTTTAGTGTGGTATGCGAGCGTACTCGCCTATCCATCCAAAGCCAGGATAAACTCTGGGTTAGCTATGAGGTGTTGGCATCGCCTTCAGGGAAGCAGAGGTAGAATATTCTATCCAGATAAGCCAGAGGGCTTTAAATTTGTCAAAGGTGTCATTGTCTAAGGCTATCATTTCCTCTATGCGCATGATATTGTTGGCCGCTGAGACCCAGGCGGATAGAGGTGGGGTGGTAGTGGTCTTCCAGAAAAGAGGGATAAGTTGTCTGGCAGCTGATAAAAAGAAGCGCAGCAAGGTACTTTTTTGGGAGGCTATGGAGCCCGGGAGCATTGATAATGGCGATATCTCTGGGGATGGTGCCGTTGGTCGATCATAGACCGAGGGGCTGTATGGCTGTGCAATCCCACCATATATGGAGGTAATTTCCTTCCACAGAACCGCATCTCCAGTAGGGGTGCAACCGATCAAAAAACTCACGGTTCGGATCATTCCTCGGATCAGGAGTCACGGTTCGGATCATTTTCGGATCAACAAATAAAAAATCTCCCCCACTGTAGTAATATATTAGCAGGGTATATTGGCAGAGTATTGGCAGAGTATTGTCAGGACATTGCAGAGTATTGGCACTGCTGCCATCCGATCTCTCCCCTCCACTGTACAGATCAGTACACAGAGGGGAGAGAGGAACCGGCGTCATGACCTGACGCCGGTTTGTTACAAGTGATCGATCCGTCATTTGACGGAGCGATCACGTGGTAAACGGCCGCCGGGTGTACCAAGATGGCCGCCGCTCCGGAGCTAGGCCGAAGCCGCGGCCTTTCCTATGGCCCAGGCCACAGGGTTCATACGGAACATGGATCGATGACAATCCGTTACACCCCTAATCTCCAGTAAGATGAAGGTACGGATGGGAAGATTTTATTAAGAGATTGAGGATCCCTGTACCACCTAGACAGGAGTTTAAAATTCTTCTCCTGGGTATAGCAGGAGATTGAGGATTTATGAGTGAAGTGAAATGACTTTTGCCAATCTATGATTGAGAGTTCCCTTCCCAGGTCCGTGGCCCACCTCCTGATGTAAGAGGGGGGCTGATCATGTATCAATGCGTGTTGTAATTTGTAAATGGTGGAAAGCAGGTGTCTGGGTGTTTCTGAGAGGGAGCACAGCTGTTCATATCCCGTTAAAGATCTGTAAATTTGGGAAGAGGAAAATAAATCCGAGTAGAAGGAAGAAATTCTCAGAGCCGGGAGCCAATTACCCCGGTCCCCAGGCAGAATAGGTGTGCCCATAGTCGGGTTCACAAATGAGTTTGCCAATGGCCATGAGGACCGGAGATATGGGCCTATTTTGCTAGCCCCCAGTCCCTGAGGGAAAGCTGGGTGATCGAATAGTGAGTTAAGCGGGGAGGGGTCTGAGGACAGCAGCGATACTAGTCCGTGTTTGTACCAGAGATGCAATGCTGCTATTGTCAGTGGGGAGGAGGTGGAAAGAAGGTGTAGTTTCTGTCCATAGCCCCAAAGTAGTGCGCAGGGGTCTGGTGTGGAGAGGTCTTGTTCTACCATAGTGGAGGCTTTAGAGAAGGGCTGGGGAAACCACTCCAGTATCCTAGATAGTATTGTTGCCCTATGATATAGTTTGAAATCTGGGAGGCCCACTCCGCCTTGCGTTTTGGGGTATGTTAGTAGCGCGTGGCGGATACGAGACATTCCCTGGTGCCAGATGAAACGTATGGTCATAGATCGTAGGGATTTAAAGAAGTGTTTGGGGACAGAAATGGGCACAGTCTGAAACACATAAAGTAACTTGGAGGGTATCCATTTTAATAGTATTAATACGCCCAAACCAGGGTAGTGGCGTTAGGTTCCAAGTGTCCAGTTCCTTCAGTTGAGTAAGCAAAGGGAGGTAGTTGAGGGTATAAAGATTCGAGAGATTGGTTGGGATCGTTATCCCTAGGTAAGAAATGCCCCTGGAACCCCATTGAAAGGAGAAGTTAGTCTTCAATTGGGCAAGTGTAGGAGATGGTAAGGAGATATTAAGGGCTTCGGTCTTGGACATATTGAGTTTGAAATTGCTGTATTCCCCAAATCTATGAAATTAGTGCATCAGGGAGGGGAGGGATGTGTGTGGCTGTTGAATATACATTAATTAGTTAATATTTTAATAGGGGTTTACTTTACAGGAAGCAATGACTTTTGGCAAAGTGCCATAGCACCTAGGAACTGGTCAGGTGCAACTTTCGTGAGTCTGATTTGTACAATTAGGCCTCATACACACCAGGCGTTTTTCCTGCCGCTTTTTGTGTGTGTGTGTGTTTGTGTGTGTTTTTAGGAGCTGTAAGTGACACAGGATTTTTTTCAGCTTCCAAACAAAACAAAAAAACCCCAGGGCCAGCACGTTTTTGAGTAGCAGCGTTCCAGTTGTAAAAATGTCTGACGTGGCCAAATGCGTGTTAACTGTGCATACAGCATTATGCCGCGACAAACTTTTTTAAGTTGTAGTAATTGCAAAACCGAGAAATGCTGTGAAACGCTAACGTGGATAAACGCACATTAACGCCAATGCAAAACTCTTCTAAAAGCGTTTTATTTTTAAGCCGCTTTTTCCTTGCGTTGGTCCTGGCTTTGCAGCTCGTGGTGTGTGTGTGTGTGTGTGTGTGTGTGTTTTTTTTTTTTTTTTTTTTTTTTTTTTTTTTTTTTTTACGCCCTGTGTACATGAGGCCTTAGGGGTCTTTTTGTAAAAAAAATTTGTAAATTTTTTTACACAACACACAGCATTCACATATATTTTTGCAATTTAGAAAGCTGGTGAAAGCACTTATACCTAGACTCCTAAGTATAGTTTTACAAAACGTGCCTAGTCCCCTTGCCCTTCTTAGCAAAAATATACCCAATTGCACAAACCCCAGATGCATACTTATACACAGCTGACTGCCATGTATTTTCCAGATTTGTTTGGTTCTTGATTAGCACACTTTGTATGATTATTGCACTTGAATTTACACGTTTGTCAAATCTTTTGAAGAATATTCTAAAAAAGAATTCAGAAATAATTATTCTGCGTTCACCCAAAATACAGTAAATGCTACAGGTCCTTGTCTACTGTAAGCTGACATTTTATTTTGGATTATATTTCAATGTATTCTACTATTGAATTGTGACACCTATAGAAATATTGTCCACGTAATTTTTTTTTTTTTTTTCCTAAGGCTAACAGAATTTTATTTATTTATTTTTGGGGGTTTTTGTATATCATTTACTTATTTCGTATTCTGCTACATCTGTTTCTGGCTACTGCAACCTTATTGTGTACAAATGTATGACTCAGAGGATTGGATGTGTCATTGCCATCATCCTTCAAGACTTCAAAAAACCAAATATATACCTCGATATGGGATTTTAGGGCAATGTAATGTTAAGAAAATTATTAGGTTAAAAATAAATTTTATTAGTACAAAAATGAATAAAATACAAATAACCGTACAAATGAGTATATATTTTTGTGATACTAAATATTTAAAAAAAAAAAAGACATCAGATACATGAAAACAAGTGATGCATCCTACTGCTAAATATGAACACCACCCAAGTTGATACGATGGCGTCCGATAGCAGATTTCCAACGCGCTTCAACTTTTATTGTCAAAGCAAAGTCTTCCTCAGGGAAGGATTGCATCACATTCTAGAATTTAAAAAAAACAGCATAATTACTAATAGTATATATACATACATATCGCCTATATCTAGAAAGACCGCATTTTAACTAAAAAGTAACAAATGCGACTTACATTGGAGCATGTAGCTGCAAAAAATTGCTTTCCCAGTGCTGGCAGGGGCCCTAGTCACCGATTTTGTCTAAACCACTCACTATCCTCTACGGGGCGGCCTGGTATACTTAGAAATAATAACCAATATTTGGCAGCCATAAAGAGCAAAGAGGCTGAAGGACATAAATAATATTTGAATAAAGATTAATTCCAAAAGGGATAAAAAAATATAAAGTATAAATCAGAATGGTTCTTGGGGGGCTCAGTTTCCCAAAGTAACCACAAAGTGAGAAAATCCCAGGTCAAAATACCTTAAGTTGGTCACATAACCTATGTAGGTGAGAAGGAGCTCAGGTCCTGGAGTTCTTCTCTGTTACAAGCCAGTTGCAAAATGCTGCCTTTGGCCGTCCCTGGCGTCCTAATATAGGGGATATGGGCGTGGTTATGTGATGGGCGTGGCCTAAGTTTTTAAGAGTAATCTCCTATTCATTGGTGGTATAGTGCGAGGGGCGCGGCCTGAATTGGCCGCCGTCGCTATCATAAAACCTCCTTATATGGTAAACGAGAGGAAAGCCTTGCATAGCTTCCTATTGTCAGGGAGACGGATGCCTCCAGCTTGAGATAAGCTGGAGGAGAGCGTCTCCCAGTCCTCCTAGTCGTCAGGGCGACTGGCGCCTCCCCCCATACACATCCCCAGCCGTGACGTGTGGGCACGGCATCCAGGGGAGAGGGAGAGGCGCGTCTGGTCGCCAAGGCGACTCACTGATATAGGAAGTGTTTGGACGTATGTGGCGTCGGAGTCATGTGACTCCGACGTCCACACATTCAGAAAGAATGTAAGCACTGTGTAGTATTGCAACGCTATTGGTTGATTTGTTCTCAGGACACAAAGACCCTGATGCCTGTCAGATGTCCAGGAGAGGCATCTTAAGACCTGAACAGCACCAAAATGTACAACATTACATCTAATATGAGTGACATCATCACTGTGAAGATAACGTTTCTATATTTTGTTAATTTGAGGAAGAAAAATTATATATTTGAAACCGATCTCTATTGACTCAGTTTAACCTAAGTCGCAAATTAAGTTTGAAGTGGATAGGAGCTTTAAGTACACTCTATTTATACTGAAATATGCCCAAACCCCCTTACCGCGGTTTATCTGGCATTATCCTAAATGACAGAGAACTTATATTAGGGCTTATAACCACTGGCACAGTGGGAAACTCCCCTGGCACCAAAGAAATTAGTGTCTTCGGGGTGTAAGGGCCATGACATGCAACCTTATTGTTGGACTAAATTTCATAAACCTGCTAACTCAGCAATCACTTCTGCAATGTGGAAATTCCAGTCAGTGATGTCGAAGGACTTTCTGTTTTTGTTTGTGTTGGTGACTCGCTGTAATTTCCTCTGCAGGATATTCTATTTTAGCTTCCGCTTCGACACACTTAGGTGTTTGAACAGAATCCATATAACTGAAACATTGAAAGAAAGGCTGTGCTTTATGCTGATAATATGCTACTTGATTTTATCAGTTTGGTTTTTCTTGTTTTATTCTGGATTTATGTGCATCACCAACACCAAGGCAATACAAATGCCTATATTATCAATTCAGACAGAGCATAGGGAATTCAGATTTTTATTTTCATTACAGATGATGACCATTCTGCTAATGCTTGGTTTATTTATCCATACACACTGAACAAACTCAGCCAAGCGCCTCCTTTATATTTATGCTCAAATTCATTTCTACGGTGGCTGCCATGTTCACTAAATCCCATAAGTCTTTTGGAAACTGAGTTGTAAGATTGCAGGCCTATTGACTGGCAGATAATTTGGTCCTTGTGCCGTAATTCTATGTCTTTGGATTGGCATTCCTCAACCTTGTTTTCAGTCAAAGCACCCCTTACAAGTATGCCAAGTCTCAAGGCACCCCAGCCAAAATTATAAAGAACATAAATCTTGCTTATCACTTGAGCATGGGACAATATATACAACCACCTTAATGAAGTTAACTTTACATCAGAGGTCTCCCCTATACATGAGCCTCCCTATCATGTCAGAGGTCCTCCATATCACGTCAGAGGTCCACCTAATGCATGAGCCTCTCCATCATGTCAGGGGGTCCCCCTATACATGAGGCTCCCCTCCCTAATACATGAGCCTCTCCGTCACATCAGAGGTCCCCCTTTTATACATGAGCCTCTCCGTCACATCAGAGGTCCCCCTTTTTATACATGAGCCTCTCCATCACGTCAGAGGTCCCCCTTTATACATGAGCCTCTGAATCACATCAGAGGTCCCCCTTTATACATGAGCCCCACATTCACGCAGTCCCTCCATCAGATTTCCCCAATCACACAGTCCCCTCTTCACATCAGAGTCCTACCTTTTTGTCTCCAGCAGCGCAGCAGAGGGCAGGAGGTGGACCTCCATCTTTTCATTAAAGCTAGAGGTTTTAGAAGTTGCTTTTGCAGGGTTAATGAATAACAAATGAAATTTGGAAGGGAGGTCCAGATGGGGGGGGGGGGGGGGGGCGGGATATGGAGTATGTTCTAGAGCAGTGGTCTCTAAACTGCTGCCCGGTGCTTTGCTTTTATCTAGCCCTTGGGGCATTATTCCCCCCACTGTTGCTGACTGACACCAATGATGGGGCACTTATCCTGCCACTAATGCCAATGATGGGGCACTATTTCTCCCCCCGATACCAATTTATAGAGCATTGTTTACTCCCACTGATGCCAAGACATTTTCTTCTCCCACTGGCCACAGTGCTGCCCCCCCTAAAGTTTGAAGGACAGTAAGCTGGCCCTTTGTTTAGAAAGTTTTGGAGACTTCTGTTCTAAAGTATGAAGGGTTGATTCGACTGTAAATATAAAAAGAGCTGTGCTTCAGATAGTTTCTCGAAATTTCTGAGATGGCATAGGTAAGGGCCAAGATGCAATAAATGTGTAACCCTTTTATTTACATTCTCAGTAAAGAAACTGATAGGAGCTGCAGAATTACTGTACGCAATGTATTAAAGTTTGGAGACACTGCTTTAGAATGTGTTTGTATGACTTAACAAAGGGCTTGTTCAGTATGGCAACAGGACTTGGTTTACTAGATCTCCGGGCTGATCTGCCACTTGAAATACCTCCAGGGTTGTCTGCGGATGGGAAGGAAGTGACGCACACTGCTAAGCCTTATCGCCATCAAAAGAGTTGTCCAATACTTTGCTGGAAACAAAAACCCTTTAGTAGTCATACCATGTGAGGTGCACTTGTGTTTTTTTTTTATTTTTTCTCTCAACTATTTTAATACAGTATATTACATTCCAGATAGCCTGGCAAAGTGCTCGAGGACACTGAGAATTGTTAATGTGGAGAGAAATTGGAATGTCCTATACACTTGGAAGGTATGTGCACATTTCAAACTGTGTGCCATTATTAATAATGGTTTTATATATGTATTATATGTAGTAAATGTATACACCTAGTTATGCCTCCTAGTTTAAATGGCACCTGTGCTGTAGTGTTAAACATATTGCTGTACTTTAAAGTGTTACTAAACCCAGGACCCTGCATTCACTATATCTGGTCTCCCACAGTACACAGAACATGGAAATGCAATTGTTTTAGTAAATATAAACTGCTAAATACATTTTTCTCATCAGCAGTATATAGCAGTTTTGTAACTTCTATGAGTGACTGGATAAATATTGTAGGAGGAGTTTTCATTCTCCCATGGTTGTCCTATGACAGGGGTGTCCAAACTTTTTTCAGAGGGCCAGATTTCATGAAGTGAACATGGCTGGGGGCCGACCATTTTGCCTGACGTTCGTCGAACCATTAAAATGAAATGCAAATTAAATATTTTATGCAAACTTTATTGCAAACTGCATACTTTACATTTCGTCACAAGGATAACAAATCTAAACAGGTGTTAAATCACTCTGCCTTTCATATCTGAAGGCCAGATGAAAACAAATCCAGGAAGCTGAAATATATGTCAGGAACATTGTAAAGTACATTACATATTATAATAAAGGTTGTCAACTTTTAAGTTTAAAAAATATTTGAACAGGAACATAACACCAAGTATATATTTTGTGTCCAAATATTTTCATAACTGATTTACACCAACTAAAATTAACTGAGATTGTACAATATATTCATCTCAATTGAAAAAAAAAAATTGCCTGCACTAATGTGAAGGGTGAAACTGGGATCTGGACTGCAGAACATAGGCTAGGTCTGTGTCAAAGGCAGTGGTTTTGATTAGCAAAATGTCCCGCAGGTGAGAGTCACTTAGTCTTGTCCTCACGCGGTTCTTGTTAAAGTTCATAGCAGAGAATGTGTTCTCACACATATATGTTGAGCCAAACAAGCTCAGCATTTTCTTAGCCAATGTTCGAATCTCTTGAAACCGGCTCTTATTCAGTTGGCGGTAAAAGTTCACAAGAGAGAGCTGTTGGTGACGACTGCGTAACTCACTGTCACAATGCAGCTCAATGAGCTCGAGCTGCAGCTGATCTGGAGCATTATCGGGGTCAACAGAGAATGGAGAGGAGAAAAGGCTTATCTCATTTTCAATAGCTGCAAAATCCTGAAAGCGCCGTTTTAAACTCCCCAGCCAGAGATGTGATGTCTGCTGCATACTTGCTCATTTGTGCACAGATATTGTCCTGTGGAAAATTGTTCATTATTTCCTGCAACGCTGAAAAATGTATAGTGTTGGGCTGTGTTTGTGACAACTGCCTTATGAAAAGTTGCAGCTTTGTTCCAAAGGCTTTGAGGTGTGAATAAAGCTGGTTCACCGCTGCATCTTTCCCCTGAAGACTCGTGTTCAGTACATTCAGATGCTTTGTTATGTCAACTAGAAACCCCAAATCAGCCAGCCAAAAAGGGCCAGATAGTTCTCGCATCGGTTGTCCCTTTTTGTTTCCAAGAATTCTCCGATTTCCTTTCTGAGAGTGTAGAAACGCTGCAGTGCAGACCCCCGACTGAGCCATCTTACATCGTTGTGATATACAACATCTTCATATTCAGCCTGGATGTCCAGTAGAAACTGTTTAAACTGGCGGTGGCACAGGGCTTTAGAGCGAATACAATTTAATAGTCTTCACCACCGGTTTCATAACATGGTCATATTTGAGATGTTTGGCGCAGAGAACTTGTTGATGAATGATACAATGGAGTTTAATAGCTTTGCCTTCTTCTTCGATCACCTTGTTACAGATTAGGGTTGCTAATCCACTTCATTCACCAGCCATGGCAGGTGCCCCATCAGTAATAATCCCAGTAAGTTTGTTCCAAGGCAGTTTCATGTCGTCTATGGCAGAACTAACAGAAACAAATAAATCTTTTCCTCTTGTTTGGTCCGTAAGGCTCTGGAGGTCAAGTAGCTCTTCAGTCACATTCATTTCATCGTCCACCCCTCTCATAAAAATCAGCAACTGAGCCGTGTCAGATAGGTCTGTGCTTTCACCACAGGCTATTGAAAAGAAGTCAAAATATTTTTCTCAGGCCCCCACAAGGATGAGCTCGTTTCTTTTAAATATATATATATATATATATATATATATATATATATATATATATATATATATATATATATATATATATATATATATATATATATATATATATATATATATTAAATATAATATATTCGAACGGTACTGTACTTCTCTAATCCCCTGAGAAATCCCTGAGCGCCTCTCACTGACACTCACAGGGATGACGTCGGGCGTGTTCACAGGTCAGTGTGCCCGAGCCAGCTAGGATGCTGACAGCGCGCAGCGCCGCAGCCAATCACCGCCGCCAATTACAGGCACTGAGAGCTCTGCAGCTGTGGAAATGACTTGGTGTCTGTTATTGGCCGCGGCGCGCTGTCATCTTCCCGGCCAGCAACACACCCCAGCTTATCAGCGGCACTCATGATTTCTCAGTCAGGGGATAAGAAAATATTAAAAAACCGGGCTCATCCATAGCCTGTGGGGGCCACAATAGTGATAGAGGCAATTTGCAAGTGGGGGCTGCATAACACCGGGTCGCGGGCCGGACTTTGGACATGCCTGTCCTATGAGGATGCAGCACCCCTGGCCCTCGGTCTGGACAGTGCTGTTTGGCCCTGTGCTGATCACATGCACCCTCCCCAAGAGGAAAAAAAAAAGAAACCTCTCTAGGCACCAAATTGTGCAAGTGCAGACTGTCTCCTGGCTCTGTAAATATCAGGAAATATATTGGAGTTAGTAGGAGATCATCAGAGAAGACAGGATCAAACAGCCTTTTTACACAATGCAGAGGATAAACCCCTCTTGGGTTCCACAGTGAGTATAGCAATCATGCTTTACTGCATTTACAGGCTAATTCTTCTGTTGTGAGTTTAGCAACGTCACTTTAAGTACATACTCTTGTAGGTTTTTCTTGAAAGTTGTGTACGTTAGTCAAGATGAAAAAAATAAAATGATCATCGTATTCTGAACACAATAACTCAGCGGGTGTATCTCTCCCACCCACCTCGAAGGTGTGAAGGTGTGCATGCAGGGAATCCGATCCTCCTTCTTTCTTTTTTTTCTTTTTCTTTTTTTGTCGTTCAACCCATTAGTGGATTTCTAAAGATACGTTTACAGCTGAAATATAGGGAGAAATAGAGAGTTTACAATGACCTTGGGTACTGTTAAACAACATAGTAAGAGGAATGTAATGGTTCACAATAATGAATTGAAATGAAACCTGTGCTTTGACTTTCTTCCATGCTGCTCCTTTCCCTAGTTGGGGCCAATGAAGAGAAGCCCTGGGTAAACTTAGCTTACACAGATCTGAGGACTCTTTCTGCCGCTACAGTATATGCTAGTTATCAAGCACCAGTTCTATAATATCTAAGAAGGAGGAATGAGTTGCAGAGCCGACTGTGCCCCAACTAGCAAGGGATTGTCCCCTGTACATAAACTTCTGGATATAGGAGGTATATACCTCCTATATCCAGAAGTATATGAGTGGGGAGGGAGTGGAATAAAGGTGAGCAGGTGCTGCTGGGGAGAGGGGTTTTGCCAATATATATAATTGCATTCTTGCAAAGCTCAGTGTTAATTCTAGGGATGTTTGCGAGAAGGCAGGCAAAATATTTTATTTCATAGGCGAGATGAGGGAAACTCACTAAAACAGTTAGAACACTTTTTTTTTTTTTTTTTTTTGTCCGGTACGAGCTGTGCCTAATTCAGGAAGGCCTTGCAACAGTTTTTGCTTTTAGACACATGCACCAGATTTGGGTATTTCTTATTACTGCCACCTTTTTAGAATCTGTGACTTACTGCTGCGGATTCAAAACGAGTTGCTGCCAGTTCACAGAAACAAATCTGAGTTGATGTACAGAGAGAAGCCGGTGCTCAGAGGGACATCATGTGCTGGGAAGCTGGCATGAATATATCTACTTCCAGCACATGGCTGCCTGGTTGCTATGAAATTGGCAACTGCTAGCATCATAGCAACTGATGACATTACCCAACTATCATAATGGCCATATTTGGACAATGATACCAGCTGGCATCCCTTTTCTGCCATTTGCTGAATGGTGCTGGGATGAATCATTGGTTGCTATGAGGCTGCGGAACCGACAGTGCCCTAACTAGCAAGGGACTGAACATGCACTGAGGAGGGAGTGTCCCCTGTAAATTGTGTATGTGATATATATATATATATATATATATATATATATATATATATATATATATATATATATATATATATATATATATATATATATATATATATATATATATATATATATATATATATATATAATATATATATATATATATATATATATATATATATATATATATCTCACACACACAATTTATGTACAGGGGACAATCCCTTGCTAGTTGGGGCACAGTCGGCTCTGCAAAATTATTTATATATATTTTCTTTATCGTACATCATGGGACACAGAGCACCATAGTAAGTACTATGTGCGTTATAGACCACCTTCAGGTGATGGACACTGGCACACGCTAAACAGGAAGTTGCCTCCCTATATAACCCCTCCTCCCAGGAGTACCTCAGTTTTTTCGCCAGTGTCTAAGGTGTTGGTCACGAGTGAATGGATGGTACCCAGGCCTCGTATAGAAAGAATGAGGTTTTGCCTGTAACGCCTCTCTGCAGGGCTTTGGTCATGCTAAGGTAATTGGTCATGGAATTAGCAGATAGATAAGGGCACCAATCCCCAAATTGACATAAAGGCAACAGGAAAGTGGGGTGGGGAATTTTGGAGGTGCAGAGATGTCAACAGATATATTCAATAAAAAATAGTTTATTTCTTGTTTTGAGAGGCAAGATTTCTTCAGGGGAAGAAGCCCGATCTATGGGCGAAACATGTCGGGATTTGTTATCATGCTGTCCTGTTTAACATCATAACAATAGTACTGTACATGCCTGTGTCTTTTGTTTTTATGTACATATTTTCTGTTTTGCCTCTCAAAACAAGAAATAAACTTTTTTTTTTATTGAATATATCTGACATCCCTGCACCTCCAAAAATCCCCACCCTACTTTCCTGTTGCCTTTGGTCATGCTACATTACCTTTTTAAAGAGGTTCCTGTACAGCAAGCCCGGGATTTGGCTGAACTACCAAGAGCATTATGTTTGCCATAGACGCCATTAAAGATTCTATTCTCCAGGCATCCCGCCTTTCGCTTGTGCTAGTACACATACATAGAATCCTGTGGTTAAAAAAGTGGTCAGCCGGAGCACCATGCAAAAAGCTCCTGACTGGTTTTCCTTTCATGGGGATTGGCTATTTGGGGGGGATTTGGACAAATACATCCAAACGATTTTCAGTGGGAAAGTACTCTTTTGCCAGAATACACGCCCTTCATTTAAGCGGACTCTTTCTCCTGTGCTAGGGGCATTCGCCTCTAGGCAGTGGCGACGGCCTCTGCCATCAGACTCTAAAAGAAAACCTCAGGGTCAGGCTCAGGCACAAAAGAACTCCTGGGGGCGGAAACCTGCAAAACAGAATTCTAAAGCCTTATTATGAAGGGGCACCAACCCCCCCGCCCCTCCCCCTCACCAGAGTTGGGGGAAGACTTCTTCTGCTCTGCAATACTCAGAAGTCTGGCAAGAAATTCAGGACAGATGGGTCATCTCCACGGTGTCTCTAAGGTACAAACTACAATTTCGTGAGTTTTCACCGTCTCATTTCTTCTGAGATCAAACGTTCCCAAAGATCCAGGGAAAAAGCAATCTCTGTTTCGGGCACTAGACCGATTACTGGCTCAGGGGTGATCATACAAATCCCCACAGAAGAGCAAGGTTTGGGGTTTTATTCAAACTTCTTTATGGTACCAAAACCAAATGGAGATGTCAGACCATATCTGCACGTCCCTATATTTCCCTCTCACCAAGGGTTTCTGCGGTTCAAGGTAGAACAGCAGCATTTTTCAGTCTGTAGCCTTGCCCTTCGGGCTAGCTACAGCACCCCGGGTGTTTACAAGAGTTCTGGCCCCACCTCCTAGCAAGGTTAAGGGCACAGGGCATAACAGTCTTGGCGTACCTAGATGATCTATTGCTAATAGACCAGTCGGTGGCTCGTTTGGAGCAAAGCGTGCGCATTACAATCAAATACCTGAAAAGTCTGGGTTGGATTCTCAAACTAGAGAAGTCTTCCTTAAAACCGCTGAAAAGGCTGGAGTATTTGGGTCTGATCATAGACTCAGCCCAGAAAAAGGTGTTCTTGCCTCAGGCAAAGATCAACGCCATAAGAGAGCTGGTGCAGATGGTCAGGTCGAAAAGAGATCCCTCCATTCACCTTTGCATGAGGTTGTTAGGAAACATGGTAGCTTCATTCGAAGTGTTTCCCTATGCCCAGTTCCATTCGAGACTGTGTTACAAAACAGTATCCTGTCTGCTTAGAACCAAACGGTTCAAACTCTAGATTTGCCAATGCGGCTGTTCCCAAAGGTGTTCCAGAGCCTCAGTTGGTACTCGGTATCCGGGAATCTGCAGAAGGGGAAAAACTTTCATACCAGTTACCTGGAAAGTGGTAACGACAGATGCCAACCTTTCAGGTTGGGGAGCAGTACTTGAAAAGACAACTGTCCAGGGACAGTAGTCCAGAACTGAAAAGGCCTTGCCCATCAACATCCTAGAGATTCAGGCAGCGCGTCTGGCTCTGAACATTTAGGTTACGGGATTGTCCTGTCAGGATCCTATCAGACAATGCCACAGCTGTGGCCTATATCAATCGCCAAGGGGGCACTAAGGGTCACACAGCTCAGAGAGTGGTGGGCCATATTCTAGCTTGGGAGGCAAGGAACATCCTTTTCCGATCGGCAGTCTTCCCGGGAATAAAGAATTGGCAGGCGGACAACGTGAGTCGCCAGCAGTTCCCAGGGGAGTGGTCCCTTCACCCCAAAATCTTTCTGGCTATATGCCAAAGATGGGGGATCCCAGACATAGATCTTTTGGCGTCCAGGTTCAACATGTAGTTGGTCAACTTTATGTCAAGGACAAGTGATCCACTCGCATGCTAGACAGATGCGTGGTGACCCCCATGGGGTCAGTTTTCACTGAGTTATACCCCGTACACACGATCGGAAATTCCGCCAGCAAAAGTCCGATGTGAACTCCTGGTCGGAATTTCCGACCGTGTATGCTCCATCAGACCTTTGCTGGCGGAATTTCCACCAGCAAAAGATTGAGAGCAGGTTCTCTATTTTTCCGACGGAAAAAGGTCCGATCGGAAATTCTGATCGTCTGTAGCAATTCCGACGTGCAAAATTCCTACACATGCTTGGAAACAATTCGACGCATACTCGGAAGCATTGAACTTCTTCATTTTCTCGGCTCCTCGTAGTTTTGTACGTCACCGCGTTCTTGACGGTCGAAAGTTCAGGGAACTTTTGTGTGACCGTGTGTATGCAAGGCAAGCTTGAGCGGAATTCTGTTGTAAAAACTATCCAAGGTTTTTCTGACGGAAATTCTGATCGTGTATACGCAGCATTAGGCTTTTTTTCCCTATTCAGTTGCTGCTACGGCTTCTTTGCAGGATCAAGCTGGAAAGAAAGCTGGTAATTCTTGTAGCCCCAGGATGGCCTAGAAGGTCCTGGTATGCAGAAATCGTAAAGATGGCGGTGGAGGCTCCATGGTCCCTTCCACTACGGCCAGACCTACTCTCACAGAGGCCGATATTCCAATACTACCTTACAAACTCTAAGTTTGATGGTTTGGCTATTGAAGCCCACATTCTTAAGAGACGTAGTCCCTCCGGTCAGTGATTTCTATCTTCATTAATGAAGCCAGCTTCCAGAGTCATATATTATAGACCAGGGATATGCAATTAGCGGACCTCCAGCTGTTGCAGAACTAAAAGTCCCAAGAGGCATAGCAAGACACTGACAGCCACAGCATTACACACAGAGGCAGAGGCATGATGGGACTTGTAGTTTTGCAACAGCTGGAGGTCCGCTAATTGCATATCCCTGTTATAGACTTTGGAGGGCTTATGTTTCCTGGTGTGAAGCCAAGGGTTAGCACGCTCGGAAATATAACATAGGTAGAATTCTTGTGTTTTCCTACAAGTACAAATGAAGCTGACCTTGAGTACTATTAAGGGGCAAGACTCTGCTTTATCGGTCTTTTTTTCAAAGACCGCTTGATTCACATTCTTTGGTCCAGGGTTTTTATACAAGGGGTAATGTAGTTTATTCTGCCATTTAGACCACCCTTGGGACTTGAACTTAGTTTTTTGTCGGTGTTGCAAAAACAGTCCTTTGAACCGTTACAGCATACTCCCTTGGTCCTTCTGACAAGGGAAATAGTGTTTCGGGTTGCTATACCCTCTGTGAAAGGGTATTGGAGTTGGCTGCTCTTTCCTGTAAAGAAGCCATGTTTTTAATTATTAAGGTGTTTTTAGGTTTTCACCTAAACCAAGATATTGTCCTACCGTCGTCGTTTTTTTTTTTTTTTTTTCTAAAACCAGGTTCTAGGGTAGAGAACTCACTACATTTCCTTGCTGTAGTGAGAGCGGTCAAGGTCTATTTAAAGACAACTGCTCGGGTCTGAAAGACTGATGTTCTATTATGCTGCCAGAGGGTCCTAGAAAGGGACAGGCAGCATTGAAATCCACTATTGCTAAGTGGATTCAGCAAGTTATAATTCAGGCCTAATGGTTAAAAGTTAAGATTTCACCTTTGCATGTCAAAGTGCACTCTACTAGAGCGGTTAGTGCTTCTGGGGCAGTGCATCACAAGCCTCCATGGCTCAGATCTGCAAGGCCGCAACTTGGTCTGCAGTCCATACATTCACCAGATTTTATTAAGTGGATGTATAAAAGGGCACGAGGATATTGCCTTTGGGCACAGTGTGCTGCAGGCAGCAGTATAGGTCCTCAAGTCTGTTGGCGCCCGACGGGCTGTGTCTCCCTCCCCTCAAATAGCATTGCTATGGGACGTCCCACATGGTAATTACTATGGTGCTCTGTGTCCCATGATGTACGATAAAGAAAATAGGATTTTTATTACAGCTTACCTGTAAAATCATTTTCTTGGAGTACATCATGGGACACAGTGGTCCCACCCCTCTTTTCTGGGGTATACGTATATTGCTTTATACAAAAACTGAGGTACTCCTGGTAGGAGGGGTTATATAGGAAGGCAACTTCCTGTTTAGGGTGTGCCAGTGTCCATCACCTGAAGGTGGTCTATAACCCACATAGTAATTACTATGGCGCTCTGTGTCCCATGATGTACTCCAAGTAAAGGATTTTGCAGGTAAGCTGTAATAAAAATACTATTTTTTGTGCTGAGGAGCGACGAAATTCTAAAGAGTGCCTTTGACACTCCTTTTATGAATTCCACTGATGGTATGCATTAAAGACATTCCTGCTCATTCTCCAAAGGATTCCCAACACATTTATCTGGTTCGGCAGACACCTCAGGATGCGGAGCTCTATCCTATATGCTTGCACATTGGCTGCTGGGCTCAGTGCCCCACAAATTAAACAATACTGCAAAGCTATACTCCTGGACCAAATCAAAAGATGTTGGTCTTCGTCACCTCATCACCTTTGGCTACAAATAGAAAAAGCCGCAATTGGCTGCCCCACTAAACCATTTCTAGCAGCACTATGGCTTAAATGCCGCCTCATTCCTACCTTTTTAGTATAGTTAACACAGTGACTAAAGTTTGGAACTCCATACTTCAAACATCCCAAGGGATACCCAAATCTCTCCTTGCCTCAATGCCTCAATACCTCTATCTACAATGAGCCTCCTATGCCCGGACTTGGTAATTGATTTGTGGGCCGCAGCTGGACTTCAAATAATTGGGGACGTATTCGCAGGGGACAAGCTTTGCTCTTTCCAAGCGCTACAATCCAAAGCGATTATCAGCCACAAGGATTTCTTTAAATACCTGCGTATAGGACACTTCCTGCAGAAAACACAATGGTCGTTATTCAACATCACACATGATATCAATAAAATTTATGATCATCACGCAAGTGGATTGCAAATATCTACAGCCTTCTGACCTCCATTCCAACACTCCAGAAACTCCCAACCATGGAAAGATGGGAGGCTACCCTACACTTCATGACTGAAGCCTCAAGCTGGCACCAATCACTTAAGAACCCACTAAAATATGCCAAAATTCTTTTACACTGGGAATCTGCACTGAGAATCATACAATTTTTGGTTCTATACTACGGCAAAGCTATCCTATCTCTACCCAACACAACCTAACCTATGCTGGAGAAACTGTGGTCTCATGGGCACATTGATTCACATATGGTGGAGCTGTCCCGTAACCACGGTGTTATGGAAAGACCTAGCCCTTGATCTCTACACTCATGAGGTCGAGCCGGCATGTTACTCCTCAATTGGCACTGTTGGGGCTAGGACTGGAAGCATGGCACTAGCAATACCATTCCATATTAACACATATATTAATAGCTGCTTGATTAGCCATTGCACGATACTGGAAAAATATCCAAGCTCCCACTCTACAACATACCAAACCCATACTTAACCAGCATCTTCATTTAGAATATATGCACGCTAAGGCGCACCTTACAGTATGCCTGTTTATAGCACAATGATCCTGGTTAGCAGAACCTAGGTGCGTGTTTGAAATGTCATAAAGTCGTTGGAGGTACCGGAACAACTTCTTTCTCTCCCAACATCAGCAAGACCTCACAATAGGTACTTTAGATGTCATGAAGAGCCATAGCACATGCTAAGATGCTAGATCTATATTCCTAGAAGGGCACCTACTTAAGTTCATATCAACAGCCCTATGTAAAATAAACCAGCTGTACCATACCCCTGACAGTCCTTGGATAGCTTTCTATAGGTTTTGCCACATTTAAATTCAAGGCTCTATCGTTTTGGTTACTGTATCTATGTATAGCTTAAACTTTGTGCTCTAGTGTACATATGGCAACTGCTCCGATCTATGTGTTGCACATGCTCACAACAGAACTTACTGACGCACATGGGACGGCTATTTCTAATTACCCTGAATGATTTCAACGTGTATTACATAGATTATATGGAAAGGAAAGACTTGTTAAGCACTCTCTTTCAACCTGTAACTTTGTATGTGTTTTTTTTTTTTTTTTTTTTTTTTTTTTTGACTTTTGTAAACCTCAAACTTTCAAAAAGTTGAGTGTATATGTAAAAAAAAAAAAAAAACATTCCTGCTTGCAATTTTTTTTTCAAGTTACATTTAAGAAACAACAAATGATAATTAAAAATGCAAAGAAACCTGCACAAAGCTACATCAATATCCTTATCCAAACTTGAGATCTTTGATATGCTGACATTCACTATCCTTCTGCATGCAGCTACTAGGATGATAACGAAAACAGAAGGATTACTGCAAAATATGCAAGTTTCATTTTTATGGAAAAACCTTGCAAGTCTGATATGGCTCTAGTTTGATCCAGTTACCTTTTTTGCTGAACATGGTTCACTTCACATTGGATCAAAGAAGCAAATCTGCAAATTTGTAATAAGCTGCCTGCAGAATGCTTGCTTTCTGAATAATTTTTTAATTTTAGATTACCCTTTTTTTATACTGTATATACTGATTGTTTTTAACCACTTCAGCCCCGTAAGATTTTACCCCCTTCCTGACCAGAGCACTTTTTACAATTCGGCACTGCGTCGCTTTAACTGCTAATTGCGCGGTCATGCAATGCTGTACCCAAATGAAATTTGCGTCCTTTTCTTCCCACAAATAGAGCTTTCTTTTGATGGTATTTGATCACCTCTGCCGTTTTTATTTTTTGCGCTATAAACGGAAAAAGACCGAAAATTTTGAAAAAAAATGATATTTTCTACTTTTTGTTATAAAAAAAATCCAATAAACTAAATTTTAGTCATACATTTAGGCCAAAATGTATTCGGCCACATGTCTTTGGTAAAAAAAAATGTCAATAAGCGTATATTTATTGGTTTGCGCAAAAGTTATAGTGTCTACAAACTAGGGTACATTTTCTGTAATTTACACAGCTTTTAGTTTATGACTGCCTATGTCATTTCTTGAGGTGCTAAAATGGCAGGGCAGTACAAACCCCCCCCAAATGACCCCATTTTGGAAAGTAGACACCCCAAGGAAATTGCTGAGAGGCATGTTGAACCCATTGAATATTTTTTTTTTTTTGTCCCAAGTGATTGAATAATGACAAAAAAAAAATAAAAATTTACAAAAAGTTGTCACTAAATGATATATTGCTCACACAGGCCATGGGCATATGTGGAATTGCACCCCAAAATACATTCAGCTGCTTCTCCTGAGTATGGGGATACCACATGTGTGGGACTTTTTGGGAGCCTAGCCGCGTACGGGGCCCCGAAAACCAAGCACCGCCTTCAGGATTTCTAAGGGCATAAATTTTTTATTTCACGCCTCACTACCTATCACAGTTTTGAAGGCCATAAAATGCCAAGATGGCACAAAACCCCCCCAAATGACCCCATTTTGGAAAGTAGACACCCCAAGCTATTTGCTGAGAGGCATGGTGAGTATTTTGCAGCTCTCATTTGTTTTTGAAAATGAAGAAAGACCAGAAAAAAAAATTTTTTTTTTCAATTTTCAAAACTTTGTGACAAAAAGTGAGGTCTGCAAAATACTCACTATACCTCTCAGCAAATAGCTTGGGGTGTCTACTTTCCTAAATGGGGTCATTTTGGGGGGTTTTGTGCCACCTGGGCATTCCATGGCCTCCGAAACTGTGATAGGCAGTGAAGAGTGAAATCAAAAATTTACGCCCTTAGAAAGCCTGAAGGCGGTGCTTGGTTTTCGGGGTCCCGTGCGCAGCTAGGCTCCCAAAAAGTCCCACACATGTGGTATCCCCGTACTCAGGAGAAGCAGCAGAATGTATTTTGGGGTGTAATTTCACATATCCCCATGGCATGTTTGAGCAATATATCTTTTAGTGACAACTTTGTGCAAAAAAAAAAAAATTGTCTCTTTCCCGCAACTTGTGTCACAATATAAAATATTCCATGGACTCGACATGCCTCTCAGCAAATAGCTTGGGGTGTCTACTTTCCAAAATGGGGTCATTTGGGGGGGTTTTGAACTGTCCTGGCATTTTATGCACAACATTTAGAAGCTTATGTCACACATCACCCACTCTTCTAACCACTTGAAGGCAAAACCCTTTCTGACACTTTTTGATTACGTGAAAAAATTATTTTTTTTTGCAAGAAAATTACTTTGAACACCCAAACATTATATATTTTTTTAAAGCAAATGCCCTACAGATTAAAATGGTGAGTGTTTCATTTTTTTTTTTCACACGGTATTTGCACAGCGATTTTTCAAACGCATTTTTTGTGGAAAAAACACACTTTTTTAAATTTTAATGCACTAAAACACACTATATTGCCCAAATGTTTGATGGAATAAAAAAGATGATCTTAAGCCGAGTACATGGATACCAAACATGACATGCTTTAAAATTGCGCACAAACGTGCAGTGGCAACAAAATTAATACATTTTTAAAAGCCTTTACAGGTTACCACTTTAGATTTACAGAGGAGGTCTACTGCTAAAAATACTGCCCTCGATCTGACCTTCGCGGTGATACCTCACATGCATGGTGCAATTGCTGTTTACATTTGACGCCAGACCGACGCTTGCGTTCGCCTTAGCGCGAGAGCAGGGGGGACAGGGGTGCTTTTTTTTTTTTTTTTTTTTATTTTTTTGCTTTTATATCTTATTTTTAAACTGTTCCTTTCATTTTTTTTTTTTTTTTTTTTTTTTAAATCATTTTTATTGTTATCTCAGGGAATGTAAATATCCCCTATGATAGCAATAGGTAGTGACAGGTACTCTTTTTTGAAAAAATTGGGGTCTATTAGACCCTAGATCTCTCCTCTGCCCTCAAAGCATCTGACCACACCAAGATCGGTGTGATAAAATGCTTCCCCAATTTCCCAATGGCGCTGTTTACATCCGGCGAAATCTAAGTCATAAAATGCTCGTAGCTTCCGGTTTCTTAGGCCATAGAGATGTTTGGAGCCACTCTGGTCTCTGATTAGCTCTATGGTCAGCTGGCTGAATCACCGGCTGCATTCTCAGGTTCCCTGTTGAGACAGGAGAGCCAGAGAAAAACACGGAAGACGGTGGGGGGGGGGGGCATTCCCTCCCACTGCTTGTAAAAGCAGTCTAGAGGCTAATTAGCCGCTAGGATTGCTTTTACATGAAAGCCGACCGCTGGCTGAAAAGAATGATACCAAGATGATACCTAAACCTGCAGGCATCATTCTGGTATAACCACTCAAAGTCGTGAATGGTGTACCTGAAGACCAAAAAATGGTTAACAATAAAGAACAGTAAACGGTAAAGTATAAAAAATTGCATACCTGAAAAGCAAACATGATAAAACATAACAATAAAACATTGCAGAATAGAATACAGTAAAAAAGAGCAGAACTATAGAGAGAGAATAGAGAGAGAGAATAAAACAACAACTATTTTTTTTTATTTTTGTTTGTGTTTTTTTTGCAAACTTGTAACTTTTATAACTGTAACCGGTTCCAGGTTCGGGTCTCTCAAAATGCGATGGCATCTTGGGAGACCCTGTGAAAGTGCGTCTAGTCTGTGGAATGCTGTACCCTACGCTAATACTCAACTAGTGAATGGTAGCGTTCAAAACATTCACCAATGCAAAGACCAGGATTGTCAGGACAGGAGGGACAATAATAGCGGGTGTCACGCCTATATCTGCGCTTGCTGCAGACACAACATCTTTTTGGGGGAGTTCGTTGGGTAGGGGTACTCGGGAGGACATAAAAATGCCTCTCATGCAGCCAACTGCATTTGGTTGGGGATGTGAATGGGGGAAGTACGGGCGCTGCAGAAGCGGTGGGTTCCCAATTAGGATTGGCGAATGCAGTAGGAAGGGCATTATGGGCACGACGGGCCTGTGTTTGTCTTTTTGGTGGCAGCGGGACACTACTTGTGCTTGCCACCTCACCAGCTTGAACTGCACTTATGGGACTCGCCACGTCACCAAGTGTTACTGCAGTGCTGGTTTGACTACGACCGGGGTGTACTAGGCCGCTGGCGCTTGCCAGTTCACCAAAACGCTACCAAAAAAACTGTTAGCGATCGCAGGGATCAGGCCTGACTCTGCGAACGCTGCAGTTATGCGTTTAGTGTTCTGTAAGTGACAGTGATCGATCGATCGATACTGCACTTGGGTGGGCTGGGCTAGGCTGGGCGGAGGGGCAAAACGCAGGTGCTAGCAGGTATCTGGGCTGATCCCGCTAACACTGCGTTTTTGGGAACCCTAAACTGCTGGGGACGCTAGTATAGATCTGATCAGATATTGATGCGTTCAGATACTATACCACTAAGGGAGGCGTATGCAGCGTGCGTGGGTGTTAGCGGTACTGGCGCTAATCTGACGCTGCCTGGGGCGACGCATATCACCGCCGGGCGATCAGGGGGCTAAACCTTTATTCTGTAATAAACGGCGGGTGCCCTGACACTATAAAAAATAAACGAACTAACCAGCGTCACCCGTAACAGTTATACGGTGATCAGTGGTGAAAGGGTTAACTAGGGGGCAATCAAGGGGTTAAAACATTTATTAGATAGTATATGGGGGTCCCTGTCGCTATAAAACGCTGACGGCGAACCTAAATATTTACCTCACTAACTAGCGTCACCAGCGACACTAATACAGCGATCAGAAAAATGATCGCTTAGTGACACTGGTGACGGGGGGTGATCAAGGGGTTAAAACTTTATTAGGGGGGGTTAGGGGGGTACCCTAGACCTACAGGGGGCTAACCCTAATTGTCCTAACACTGTAACCGTCACAAACTGACACTATGCAGCAATCAGGGAAAAAAAAAAAAAAAAAAAAACCTGCTTGGTGTCAGTTTGTGACGGGGGGGGGGGGGGGGGGGGTGATCGGGGGGCGATCGGGGGGGGGGGAGATCGGGGTGTTTAATGTGCCTGGCATGTTCTACTGTGTTGTGTGTGTGTGTGTGTGTGTGTGTTGTGCACTTACTTACATGTCTTCTCTCCTCGGGCCGGAACGGAAACTCCCGAGCCGAGGAGAGATGACATCACATCCTCTGCCTCTGTGCACTATACAGAGGCAGAGGATGTTTCTCATTGGCTGGGAGCGATCGCGAGGGGGGGGCCACGATCGGATGGCCTCCCCCTCGTCTCTCAACTCTCCCAGCCAAATGCCGACCGCAGCTAGCACCGGGGGGGGGGTCCGATCGGACCCCCCGCCCGCGGGAAGGCAATCACGTACCAGGTACGTGATTTTGCCTGCCCGTGCCATTCTGCTCACGTATATAGGCGTGAGGCGGTCGGCAAGTGGTTAATCAAACTCTTTATTAGAAAAAGAAACCTAAGAACAGTACAGTAAGCACCACGACAATAAAAAAAAAAAAAATATCAAAAAGGACAATTCCTGTATATTGACTGTACATAGAATCAGTACAGCAAAATGGAAAAAAATGTGATGTTTTCATACAAGGTAACGGGGCATGTGGTACCTATAGCCAAATAAAGCATCATTACAGTAACCTATAGACCATCATCACTTTAACACCTATTTGAGTGAATAACCTGTGACTCACTTTTAGTGCAAATTAAATACAGTAGTACCTTGGAATTATGAGCATAATCCATTCCAGAAGAATGCTTGTAATCCAAAGCACGCGTATATCAAAACGAGTTTTCCCCATGGGAATCAATGGAAACTCAGATAATTTGTTCCACTGCTTGTCTATGCAGTACCGCATGTGGCCAGATGTGGCGGGGTGCTAGAGACATCGGGAACGGAGCGGCTCCGAGCAGGTCCGAGTGCCTCAGAGCGTCACTGGTGCCCCCGCACCTCTGGCCAAATGCGGTACTGCACACCCAAGAGGCTTGAATCCTGCTCGTCTTTCGAGACAACGCTAGCAAACCTAGTCAGGATTAGAAAAAAAAAAAGTCTTGTTTTGCAAAACGCTCAGAAATCGCGTTACTCACAATCTGAGGTTTTACTGTATATGCAAAACATAGTGCATTGTACCCATAAGGTAGACACTTACACAATCGCTGGTTCATCATCTTTGCATGTGGGGGTATGCTCCAACCATCTATCCCAGATCTTATGATATTTATTTGGACACCCTCTGTGGATATGGGTTTTTTTTTTTTTTTTTTTTTGGAGGGCAGTGTGGTGTTGAGGCCGCTACCCAATTCCGGCGGGGCAGTGGTGATGCCCTGAGCCAGACCCTCACAATCAGTAATCTGGCCATAAAGAGTGTTTCTTGTAGGGAAATATGAAGATGTTTCTATTATCCAGATTAGCAAGGAGACCCAAAAGGCATTGCTTAGGGCAAAGGGTTAGAGGAGAGTCCATTTGATCATGTAGGAACCTGACCACTTGTGTCCAGTCAAAGCTGACTTTACGCAAATGTTTCTTTGCGTAGCTCTGTTTCTGTTAATCTAGGTTTATGTTGTCCTAAACATCACCATTCATTTTTGTGTATCCTTTGTATGGCTCTAAAGTAATAACCTGTTAGTATAACGTGTGCCAATTGCTGGAAGTGGAGCACATAAAGTTATCCTTCCTTTCCACAGGGGACAGAGAACGTCACCAAAATTGGATTATATGATTCTGTAACCAAACAAAATGAGGTAAGACTTTGTTATTAAGTAAGTACTGCTGCCTGGAATTTACAAAACTTTTTTTTATTTTTGTGTAAATGTGCTGTTGGTAAAGATGCCATCTTCTGACTCCTTTTTAGATTGTCCGTAGAGGATCATTAGATTAAAGTATACAAATAACCAGGCCTCCTGTCTGGGTTAAAGTTGGTCCTTGTGTCGTTGATAATGCTCTTCACTTTTCACTTTTTCATTCTGCACTGTTAAAGAAGGATTGGATTACACTGGGAGCATCTGATTGGAGGAAAGGCACACACCCCCTTCACATTGGTAGAAGAATGAAAATGCTTTCACAGCTCTGCCCTGACACAACAGACTGCTAATCTATTTGTAGCAACCCCCCCCCCCCCCCCCGACACACACTTCAGGCTCCCATCTCGGAGAACATGTGAGAAGTTATCAGGCTGATAACAGAGCTATGGAGCAAGAGACAGCTACTGAACATAGTGCTTTGAAGCGAGATAAGAAAACGGTACAGACATGTGCCCAGCTCAAATTTCATGAATCGGGTTTACATCCACTTTAAATGACAGCCAACATTACTCTCAATTTTCTCTGAGAAGAAAAACAGAGAAAAAGAAACGGCTCAGTGATGAGCTCTTCTGTCATTTTGCTCTCTTCTCTATCACCGTGCTTCTTTTCAGTGCATGAACCAATTTGCCTTGTGCTGCTTTTAACCTCTCCCACGATCAGCTCTGCTGTACAGGAATTGCAGCTGATTGATCAAATTCAGGTTCTTGCCCTGCTTGCATTTATAATATAATTTTAAGGCTGCTTTCACACTGCGGCCATGGCTGCGTCAGTTTTAGCGGTGCTTTTCGCCCGCTAACGGGGAGCTTTTTTAACAGGGCTCTAGCGGCCGAAGAAGGGGTTAAAAGTGCCCGTGTTACGGCGCTTCTGGGGCGATTCGGAAGTGCTGCCCATTAATTCCACTGGGAAGGAGTGGTTTAGTTGCCTTCAGTGTGAAAGGGGTCTTAATGATGTATTACTGACTGCAGTGCTAAATTATAATTTTATTTTATATCTGCCTAGAGTTCAACTTTAAGTTTATGTTCTTTTAGGGCAGTACTAAAGCTGGCTTGCCATATTATAATTAAAATCCAACTCCTGATATTATTCTGATTATTAAAGAATATGTACAGTGTGTAATATACAAAAAAAAAGTGTGTGTGGTGGTGGTGGTTTTTATTTTTTTTTTTTTTTTTAAACCAGGAGTGCTTTTATTGTAGAGATAACATGAACAATAATTCAAATTCACAGTCAGTTGTTACAGAGTCATTTGTTACATACTTATCAGCAGTTCAGATAAGACATCTACCATGAAATATGCAGCATACTACATTCTTAACGGCACAAACTTCTAAGGTTTCCTGTTCAGGGGTATATTTCCTTAGCGATGGGGGGGGGGGGGGAACACCAGAGCGAGAGCATAAAAGAGGAAAAGGACGCACGAAGCATCAGTCACCCTGATGGAGAGAGGGGGGGGGGAGGGGGGGAACAAGGAGGGAAAAAACAAGGGGGGGCCTAGCATTCTTTCACCACTAGATTGATGCCCAAGAGGACCACACCTTGTCAAACTTCCATGGGCAACCACGGTTAATATATGTTAACTTGTATAAGGGAAGGGCAGCATTCACTTTGTTTTCCCATGTAGCAACTTCTGGAGGGGCAGAAGAGGACCATTTGCACAATATTTCTTTCTTAGCGTAGAAGAGCAAATATGAGATTAGTATTTTGCTATGATGTGATCTCTGGTCATCGTCATGTATACCCAGTAGGGCTAGTTCTGGTGTCATAGGAACGTTCAACTCAAGTCGGACATTTAATTGATCAAATATTTCTGTCCAGAAGGTCGACAGCATAGGGCACCCCCAGAACATGTGCAGGTAGGTGCCCGGATGTGCCAAGCACCTGGGACATTGTGGGTCCCTGCCAGGATATATTCTAGACATACGTACCGGGGTAAAGTAAGCCCTGTGAAGGAATTTGGTTTGTATAAGTTTATCCCCAGCCGCTATTGCTTGTTTGGGGCCCCGCTCAAGACTGTCCTCCCAATCTTCCCTCTCTAAAGATGGAATATCAGCCTTCCACTGCTCCCAGAGTCTATCCATCTTAGCATTGTCTATGGGGAGTAGGACACCATATAGAGCCGAAAGTGGCTTTGTAAGGTCTTCATGTGACAATAGATTCTCTACTGGGTCTAATTGTAGAACAGGTTGGTTCGGAAACTGAGCTCTAACTGCGTGTCTTAGTTGAATATAACGGAAAAACATCCATCCAGGCAGCTCATATTTTCTAGCTAATTGTGAGAATGACATTAGTGCGCCCGAGGGCATGATATCCCTTAGTGTCTTGATGCCGAATCCTGCCCAGGCCTGGGGATCCGGTATTGTCCTAAAGTGTGGCAGATTGGGGTTTCCCCAGAGAGGTTGAGCCGGTGACCATCTATCCATCTGGGAGAACCTACGTCTAGCCGCATTCCAAATCCTTATCGTCGCCTTAGTCGGTAAAGGGAGATCCTCATAGGCTCTCACACCTCTATATGCTAAGTTTTGTAGGTCTTGTAGTGAGCCCAGCCAGGCCGCCTCCACACAAACCGCAGCATTTGATCTGCTCGCCTTAAACCACCAGTGTACAGTAACCAGCATGGCCGCCCAATAGTAAACCCTGAAATCCGGGAGGGCTAGCCCCCCCAGACTTGTAGGTGCACGCAGTGTGGTCTTTGCCAGTCTTGGCACGGATCCACCCCATATAAAGGAGGTGATACATTTATCAATTTCTTGAAAAAAGATCTGTGGTATCCAGATTGGGCTGTTGCGGAAAAAATAATTAAATTTAGGTAAAATGATCATTTTAATTATATTTATTCAGCCTAGTAGATTCAATGGAAGTCCGGACCAAGACTGGCATTTCTCCCGCAGGAGTCGCAGCAGGGGGAGCATATTCAGATTGTAGTATTGACCGACGTCCCTAGAGATTTTAACCCCAAGATATTTGAATTCATCGACCCATTGGAGTGACGTATGATTGTGTGGGTCCTGTGACAACCTATCCAGAGGGAACAAGATCGATTTATTCCAATTGATACGGATACCCGCTAGTGTGCTGAACCGATCAAATAGCACCAGGGCGGTGGATAGTGATGGACCAGAGTCATTCAGGTAAAGTAAAGCGTCGTCCGCGTATAAGGATATTTTCTCCTCTAATGTGCCAACCCGTATTCCCTTTATCTCTGGAGATTCGCGAATCATTATAGCCAAAGGTTCTAGGGCCAGGGCAAATAAGCCAGGGGACAGGGGGCATCCTTGACGGGTGCCCCTGTGCAGAGAAAACAAGTCCGACAATTGGCCGTTAGTACGCACCCTAGCCTTTGGGGCTCTGTAGAGTAGCCGTATCCACTGGATAAATTTGGGGCCAAACCCAAAATGCTGTAGCACCCCCCATAGATAGGACCACTCTACAGAGTCGAACGCCTTTTCGGCGTCGAGGGAGGCAATCACCCGAGACCCCACTGCATCTTGACTAAGCGACAAATTCACGAAAAGGCGTCTAAGGTTTATGTCGGTGCCCTTTCCCGGCATAAACCCTGTTTGATCGATGTGGATCACTGTGGTAATCACCAGCGATAGACGATTGGCCAGGATTTTGGCTAGAATTTTCGCGTCGACGTTGAGTAAAGATATTGGTCTGAAGGAAGTACATTCCTGAGGGTCCTTCCCAGGTTTAGGTATTAAAACTATAATAGCCTCTTCCATAGACTCCGGGAGAGCCCCTGTCTCCCGCAAACCAGAGAAAAGGGATTTCAGTCTGGGGGCAAGCAGTTCAGCGTTTTGTGAGTAAAACTCTGTTGGAAGTCCATCTGCACCCGGAGTTTTACCACTTTGTAACTCGCTAATGGCAGCCTGGACCTCCTCCAGGGAGAACTCCCCCTCCAACATGTTTCTATGCTCTTCCGATAGGGATGGGAATGGTATTGCGTCCAGGTATTCCTGCAGTTCTAATGGCGTGAATTGGGCCCTAGAGGTGTACACTTCTCTGAAAAACTTAAAGAATTCAGCATTTATTGCCTCTGGGGAGGAAAGTAGCTGTCCACTAATATTACGGATACTAGCTATGTGAGTGAAAGCTGTCTGGTTCTTTGCCAGCCAGGCCAAGAGTCGCCCATTTTTATTTCCGTACTCAAATATTTTTTGCTGCGCGAATAACATGGATTTTTTAGTCTGCTCGACATTATGTAGGGAGAGTTCCCGTAAGGTAGTTTGCCAGTTATGGTAGTTAGTGTCGCTGGGGGATTGAATATATTCTGCCTCCCTTCTAACAGTCTCTCTTTCCAGTGTCTCTCTTGTCTTGGAAGCCTCCTTCTGCAGGAGAGATATGCGGGCAATGTATTCCCCCCTCATCTTAGATTTAAAGGCATCCCATAACACATTGGCATTTGCAGATTCCCCATTTTCGTTCCAATAATTACAAATATTTTCCGTCATTGATTCTTGGACTTTCTCATCCTTGGCCCAGAAAGCGGACAGCCGCCATAATCTCAACCCTGGAGGTCTCATTAAAGAGATTTTGAGGCAGACAGGTGCATGGTCCGAGATGCCACGAGGCAAATGCTCTATTGCTCCTACCCACCGCAACGCCCCAGGTGACGCATATGCAAGATCTATGCGTGAGAGCGCTCTGTAGGAGGTGGAGTGACACGTGTACTCTCTTTTGCCCGGGTGAAAATGACGCCATACGTCCGTAAGAGCACACGCGTCAGCCCATCCCCCCAATGCTGATGAGGTACGGGTCGTCCCATGCAACCCGTCCAGCTCCTGTGATGGGACCAGATTAAAGTCACCAAAAATAAAAACTTCCGGTACATTGAACCCCATAACTATTTGCATTATATCCTTTTAACAGTTGTATCTCGGCAGGAGGAGGAAGGTATAGGCCCACCAATACCACTTCTCTGTCGTAAATTGTAGCATTAATAATGACAAATCTGCCCCCGGGTCGGTTTTGACATCTAGGATCTGCATTGGAAGCGATTTGCGGATCAAAATGCTCACACCTCTCGCATAGTTTGAGTAAGTAGAGTGGTGGTGACTTCCCACCCAAGCCCTCCGGAGGCCCAAGACTCGTTTACCTGTCAAATGGGTCTCTTGGAGTACACAAATGTGTGGGTTGTGCTTTTGTAGGTATTTGAAAACAAGTGTCCTTTTTGTGGCTGAATTTAGGCCCCGGACATTCCATGAAACTATAGACAAATCAGTCATTCCCTCTCATATAAAATCGTGTATGCAGGATCCGCACATCACCTCCTCCCCCCAGCCAGTCCCCACCCAGCCATATCTTATTGTTCCACCCGGGTCTAGGAAAAACATGGTGTAATTCGTTTACGTCTATGTATTGTTTGCTTGAGCCGATGACACTCCAACTACAATTGGGCAACTCCTTTTGAAAAACCAAAGGCTCAAAGGCCTTAAACTTCTGCAACAGCAGATGTCCCCTCCCCCCTCCCCACATCCCCCTCTGGAACCGAGGATGTCTCACACCCCGAACCCCCAACAGCTATACTTAAAAGAGGGCGAGCACCTGTAGCTTGGAGTGTTTCCTCTCAAGGCGACAGAGTTGCTGATTCATGTCATATACATTTTCTCCTGGTAAACCAGGGGCACTTATCTTGGTTACTAAACAGTCATTTAAACAGTATTAAGAACTAACGGTTAACACCTTTATGGATTAGCCAGAACCCACACATCACACAGTCCCGACCAACCAACCCATGAGTCATCTCAGGCGTTTTTCCAGAGCTTCAGAGTATGTTTGTATGCCTTGATAACTAACCCAGAAGGCTCTGGTCGGTTGTTACAGGATTCCAGTTCTCCCCATCTACCCAAAACTCGGCTCCAAAAAGCCATGTATCCCAATGCCAAATTAACCATACAGCAATATCCTGCAAGCTGTTGCAAGAGGCAGTTCCCCCTCTCGGAATTGTTGTCACAGTTCTGGAGCCGCCACGGCCTAACAGCAGCTATCCCTGTGTGGCCCATACACCTCCCTTAGAGCACACATCAGTTATGCCACCCCCAAACCGTCCGAGCACGTCATTGCCAGCAAATTGGTTTATGTGTTCTATCTCGTGTTCAAGGATACAGTGCTGGATTGTAGCTATAGAGTTATTGACAGTACCGTGACTATGGGGTCGTGCACAGCCAGATTAAACTGAGTGTCAATCTCCAAACTATGGAGAGCATAGGATAATGGTGTTGATGGAGTGCCTTTCAGAGTGGGGGCAGAGACATCCAGCCCGCAGCAGTCCCACAAATGCAACGAAAGATCAGCAGCAGACATTTCCTATTGCTCACATGTCCGTGCACGTACAGGGTCTCTAAGCTGCGTGTGTAGCTCCTCCAGTATGGGTCCGGTGCTGTTGACACCAGCACCTCCCCCTATGCAACCTCCTGCAGGTACATGGACACGCGCCTTTAACAAGCATAGGGCTGAACAGGCCTTAGCATAGTTCCTCAGTAGAGTAGACATAAAGTTTTGCCCAAAAGAAAAACAGAAGGGGAGAACATAGAAAATAAAGACAGAAACTTCTTCATGGGTGTTTCAGAACTCACATGAGTGTGCGGTAGATGATCTTGAATATTACAGTTAGCGGTGCAGAGGCAAGGATTCCAGCCACGCGGCAGCATCCCGAGGCGCGGTAAAGAATTTAACTGCGTCACCATCCTGGACCCTTAATTTGGCAGGGAACAAAATACTGTATTTGATGTTGCGTGCTCGCAGCCCCACTTTGATCTGGTCGAATGATCTACGCAATTTTTGTGTTTCCAGTGAGAAGTCAGGGAAAAACATTAGGGTGGTGTTCTGGTACTTCAGCTCACCCGCTCTGCGTGCTGCACGGAGTATTTCGTCCCGATCACGAAAGTTGAGTACCCGAAAGATTAGGGTGCGGGGGTTAGATCCTGGTGGTCCCGGAACAGGAGGAATTCTATGGGCGCGCTCCACTGTAAAGTACGGCGAAAACTGCGCGGCCGGCAGCAGCTCCCTCAGAACCTCCTCCATGAAAACAGTGGGATTTTTCCCCTCCGCTCCCTCCGGCATACCTACGAGGCGGAGGTTGTTCCTCCTGTTCCTATTCTCGGCGTCGTCGACTTTGTATTCCAGCGCCCTGACCCTCGTTTGTAGGGTACGGATCGACGCAGTATGGTCCGTGAGTGTATCTTCTGCTAGTTCCACACGTTGTTCCGCTTCAGAGACTCGCGTTCGGAGCTTATCAAAGTCCTGTCTAATAAGACTGACGTCTAATTGTACCGCTTCAATTTTATTGGTCAGGGCAGTTTGGCATGAGGCTATCGCAGTCATTACCTCTTGAAAGCCGAGTTGCTGCACTTCTGCCTGTTCCTCCATGTCCGTTTGAGACGCCATGTTTCTTGCACAGCCAGGGGAGGTTTGCACGCGGGAAGAAACTTTGGAAGTTGATATCTCCGTCTCTGATGGAAAACGAAGTTTCTTCCCCCTGTATCTCGTTCTGTATGGCATCCGGAGCTGTTTTGTCTGTTTTTAGGTGTATAGAATCATCAGGAGATCGGATAAAGCAACGGATCTTCAGCAGAGCTCTGAGATCTGCGTCCTCTCAGATCGCCATCTTGGCCACGCCCCCCGGTTTTTATTTTTTAGTAACATTTTTAAAAATACTTTTGGAACTTGTCTTTTATTTTTATGCAGAAAATTATGTGGGAAACTCTCCAACTTGGTTGCAGAAAGCAATAGAAACATTAGGGAAATCGTAACTTTTGTCCACTAGAGCCAGAAAAGTTTTGGACAAAAGATTTAGTTAGGGGGGAAAAAAAATAATACCCTTTTTTTTATTAATTTTTTTTTTTTTTTGTGGAAATTTTATTATTTTCAAGTAATCTTATGAAATTGTCTTTTCTCATGTCTTTTTATAGATGCTGTATTCTATTGATAGTGAAGTTAATGTAATAAGCTGTTCAGTGAACACTGAGAAAACGCTACTTGGTAAGTTGCCTCTTCAACGCTTTGTTTCAATTCTTTGCATAATTTAGTTTTGGTATGACTGTGAAGCATCAACTTGCTCATATGATTTCTAGCATAAGGAAGTACTGTGGCATAACAGACATTTTTATCAATCATTCAGCGTATGACCTGTCAAAAGCACTAGGATTTACATCCTATAGATCAGTGCTCTAAAACTGTTTATGGGGATATTTTAATAAGGATTAGCATTAAAAATTGCAGTTGCAATTCACGCAAATGTTGCTTTTCAATTTTGGTTAAATGTGTATTTACATTGTTTAAAATAACCTAGCATAAACAGCAGTACTCAGACTTAAGAAGGGTCAGTACGGGCTTTATTGCTGCACATGTTGCTGTCAGTTTAAAACTATAACAAAGCAACTGTTCTTTCTCAGATGTGCAATTACCCTTATTTCTAGGGGTTAAAGGATGATGCTGAACAGTGCAAATGTAAGATGCTTGCTGCTGTTAGAGTAAGGTTAATACTGCCACGTCTTTGGATCCGACTTGTAAGACCCTAAGTCACATGACATGTGAAATCCCATGTTAGTCAATGAGAGCTGTCTTTAGCACTAGTGAAGTCACTTTAGAAAAGGTTCCTGTACTACTTCAAGGCAACTTCTATCTGACTTGTGCCCATAGACTTTAATGAAAGTCGCCTCCAGATTTGGATCCGATAGTACAGGAAGATTACCCAGGCGTTTCCGAAAGTCGCGTCAAAGTAGTACTCAAGTCGTCTGGCTAAGTTGCGTGACTTTCAGGTTGCAGTAGTGTGAACCAAACCTTAGGGAAGGTGTTTTTGAAAAAAAAAAAAAAGCCATCCCATACAATAATTTGTTCATATTTCAAATATGTTTTTACATCAGTTTTTTTTTTTTTTTTTTTTTCCATATCATGCTAACCCTGATTTTTTTTCTTTCTTTACTTTTTTCCTTTCAGCATTGAGCTATTGTAATTCATCATGTGAAGCGCCCAGTCGAGTACTTTCACCAGGTAGTGGCATAAATTTGTATCATGCACAATACAAAGTAGTGATTAGGTTTATTTTTATATATACAGTATTAATCTTTTAAACGCATTTCATTATGAATGTATTTGTCTTAGACAAGCTTTTTTGGCCAATCTTTTGGGTCACAGGAGTGCACTTATTTTTGCTCTCTTGTTCTCACTGCTGTCTCTGTAAGAGAGAGGGAAAGCAGACCAGCACTGCTGCAGACAGGCACAGTGCTGGATCAAAAGGGGAGCCAGGTAAGTATTTATTTAAGGGGGTTGGGGGAAGCTGATCATGGAAGGTTATTTACCTTCATATAGAGAATGCATTAAGGTAAAAACCTCATGCCTTTTTAAAACCACATTAATCATCTCTTAGACGTGCTGTTCCTATAGTATGGTATTATGTATGTCTTTTTATGGCATTCTATCTGTTAATACCTCTTTGTTCAGTGTTTGAGCATGAAGCACTGATTTCTGTGAATGCATGGATTTAGTGTAAAATTGTTCATCAGTAAATCAGGATAGAACACTAATTTGCTTCATCCATGTCACATTTGGGGGTTGCATTGCCATTCATCAGTCAATCCAGAGCTCAATGAAATGAACCATCTTTGGAATGCAATAAATGTTGGACATCCCCCCCCCCCCCCCCTTTTGAGTGTCACCATCTGGATAGGTCAGATCAACGATTTTATCAAGCATTCACCCATTGAATACAATTAATTTTTATGTCAAAATTTTCTCCAGTAAGTCCTTACCACCATATAGGCCCAAGACTAGGGGAAATCATTGCAAAAGCCTGTGCATTGCACCCACAGTGCATTGATCATGGATGCAATGCTATGCAGGCATGTATGTATAGTAAATGAACATTGATCATTAGATCCATATTGCTGCATTTACTTGTTTTTGCAAAAGTAGTAGAGAGGATGAACTAAGTTCATTCTCATCTAGCCTTCCAGGAGTATTCGAGAGAAAAGAAAAAAGGTATCCCAGAGCAACAGCTACGCTATATTGTCAACAGTATGTTTTTAGTATGAGAACATTTTCCTAGAAGAAGCTGACCTGTCTGAGGGAGGAGCAAAGAAAAGCAAGCGTTCCCTGCTCTTTATTGTCAACGTAGATTGGAACATGGGGCATCTATACCATGGGGCATCTATACTCCTTTTTTTTTTTTCTCCATGTTTTCAAACTTCTGAAAAGCATTACGTTGAGCATAGGTATATATCTAAAATAGTACGTGTTTGTCCATTTCCTGGACCCAGTCCCCGAGGGTATTAACTTGCAGGCCAGGAACAGTATTCTCACCATGGCCACTGCCTCATCGTATTCCAAATTGTTGGAATTTATATACCCAAGGGGACAGATGGGATCTGGAACTAGCATAGTATCATATACAGAGTTTATCACATCTATCACATCCTGCCATCTCCAAAACAAATGTGTGAAGGAACCAGGATATTTAGCACATCTTGCACATTAAGAATTTTTTCTTTCCTG
>JBBDGP010002490.1:52500-172500 GCA_037952835.1 Lithobates septentrionalis
ATCAAGAACGCGGTGACTTATAACACGTACAACAAGCCAAGAAAAATGAAGTTCAGTAGCCAGTGCGGCTCTTCTGCTTGATTCCGAGCATGCGTGGAACTTTCTGCGTTGGAATTGTGTACACACGATCGGAATTTACAACTGATTTTGTTATCGGAAAATTAGAGATCCAGATCTCAAATTATGTGTGACGGAAATTCCGATGGAAAATGTCCGCTGGAGCCTACGCTCGGTCGGAATTTCCGACAACAAGCTCCCATTCAACATTTTCCGTCAGAAAATCCAACCGTGTGTACTGGCATTACAGTCCAGTTCTGGCAACAGTTGGTCAATGCCACTTTGCCTATGTACAAAATTACTTGCACTGTTTTTTGTAAAATTTGATAGCGTGGATGGGACGTGCCACCACTGCCTCAATGCCTGATTCACTTTAATGTTGTTTTATTGTATCCTGATGACTAGTCATCTGCTCTAGTAAACAATCCTAGGTGTGTGAATGCTACATTTAGGGTTCATTGTATGAACTGCTGAATGGTCATAGTATGGGGCACATTTGCCTTTTTTAGTATGAGCCACACAAGCTCTTGTTTAAGGTTAAGGTTTAAAATGCGTTTTGCTTGGCAAAATTTTCTTATGCAGGTTGGTGCATAAGATGATTCTGTGTTTTTATTCAACCAACGGCTTGAATGAAAAATGTTGACTCGATTCCCCAATCTACACACTCGATGTAAAGGAAGGAATCCTTCCCGCTGAGCCATTGTATTCGGACACTTGGGAGACTTCCCCACTATCAGAATACACTGATCAGCATTGGAGGCTTTAGCCTGCAGTGCTGATCGAGCGGGGAAAATCTGACAGGGCAGTTGTACAGAAGTGTGGAACCAGCCGAATTTCGATCCATGTACGGCTGGCTTTAGAACTCTAAGATCTCATAAATGCATTAACATGGTGATGCAATTTAAAGTCCCTTTTCAGTTTTTTTGTTCTTTTTTTGTGTTGAGAAAGCTAGGAACCGATCTAAAATTTCAGTAGAGAGGATCGTTCTCCAGAACTACAGTGGATAACTTGTTCATAGATATGAACTGGATTCTTTGCGTACAAGATCTCAAATTTGTGGAAATGTTTAAGTATGTAGGTTCCTTGGTTTCTCTTTGCCAAATAAGCTTTTTTTTTTTTTTTTTTTTTTTGAGGAAAGTCCTTGCTCTGACACAAAAATGAAATATGTACATTAGAGTCCTTTCAATGAGGAGGAACTGGGTGTTTTTGGTAGAATCCTGTGCTGGCAAACATAAGTTATTCATATCTTTTCTCTGCAGATATTGAGAAGTTTCATATAGATACAGATAAAAATGAAGATAAAGTGGTAAGTTGAACACAATTTGTAATATATATTTAATCGGCATCGTATGCTATGAAAGTGGTAATTGGTACAGTGGTCACCACATAATATGCAATGTTGCATCAAAAGTAATAACTTTTAAGACAAACAGGGTTAGTATAGATCAAGTATATGGGTGTTTGTGTATTACTTTTAGAGATATAAATGGCAATTTTGAAAAATGTGTACACTTAAAGTGGAACCAAACCCATTGATTTAACCATTTAAAAAAACAGTTACGGGAATGAAACTGTCACATTGTGCTCGCATCCAAACGATCCAATAGCTGGTGTCATAACTGATCATATGTGTAGCACCATTGCAGTTGAAGATAAAACAAAGGCCACAATGGCAGATTCCTTGGCTTAAAACAGTAGGAGGGTTTAGTTCCCTTTTTAAATTACACAGTTATTGTGTTCCAGTAGTTATGACTGCAATTGTTACAATGGTGAAAATGATCTTTTGTTATACTTTAGGGAGTTTAGGCAGTTGATAAATTGTGTCAGTGTTATGACTGTTACCAGTTTCAATTTAAAAAGCTGCTCAGATGATCACTCTAAAGTTGTTTTTTTCTACACCAGCGCACTAAAAAGTGGTGGGTACAAGTTTATGATGCCTTCATCAAGGAGGTTTCTTTTTATCTTTTTTTTATGTATGTATATAGTATCTCACAAAAGTGAGTACACCCCTCACATTTTTGTAAATATTATATCTTTTCATGTGACAACACTGAAGAAATGAGTCTTTGCTACAATGTAAAGTAGTTAGTGTACAGCTTGTATAACAGCGTAAACCTGCTGTCCCCTCAAAATAACTCAACACACAGCCATTAATGTCTAAACTGTTGGCAACGAAAGTGGGCCCAAAGTGTCAATATTTTGTGTGGCCACCATTATTTTCCAGCACTGCTTTAACCCTCTTGGGCATGGAGTTCACCAGAGCTTCACAGGTTGCCACTGGAGTCCTCTTCCACTCCTTTATGATGACATCACGGAGCTGGTGGATGTTAGAGACCTTGCGCTCCTCCACCTTCCGTTTTGAGGATGCTCAATAGGGTTTAGGTCTGGAGACATGCTTGGCCAGTCCATCACCTTTACCCTCAGCTTCTTTAGAAAGGCAGTGGTCGTCTTGGAGGTGTGTTTGGGGTCATTATCATGTTGGAATACTGCCCTGCGGCCCACTCTCATGAAGGGAGGGGGGATCATGCTCTGCCTCAATATGTCACAGTACATGTAGGCATTCATAGTTCCCTTAATGAACTGTAGCTCCCCAGTGGCGGCAGCACTCATGCAGCCCCAGACCATGACAATCCCACCACCATGCTTGACTGTAGGCAAGACACACTTGTCTTTGTACTCCTCACCTGGTTGCCGCCACACACGCTTGACACCATCTGAACCAAATACGTTTATCTTTAGTCTCATCAGACCACAGGACATGGTTTCAGTAATCCATGTCCTTGTCGGCAAACTGTTTGTGGGCTTTCTTGTGTATAATCTTTAGAAGAGGCTTCCTTCTGGGACGACAGCCATGCAGACCAATTTTGATGCAGTGTGCCGCGTATGGTCTGAGCACTGCCAGGCTGCCCCCCCACCCCACCCCTTCAACCTCTGCAGCAGTGCTGGCAGCACTCATATGTCTATTTCACAAAGACAGCCTCTGGATATGATGCTGAGCACGTGCACTCAACTTCTTTGATCGACCATGGCGAGGCCTGTTCTGAGTGGAACCCGTCCTGTTAAACTGCTATATGGTCTTGGTCACCGTGCTGCAGCTCCGTTTCAGGGGCTTGTGAATCTTCTTATAGTCTAGGCTATCTTTTTTATGTAGAGCAACAGATCTTTTTTTCAGATCCTCAGAGTTCTTTGCCAAGAGGTGCCATGTTGAACTTCCAGTGACCAGTATGAGAGATTGGGAGCGATAACACCAAATTTAACACACCTGCTCCCCATTCATACCTGAGACCTTGTAACACTAACAAGTCACATGACACCAGGGAGGGAAAATGGCTACATGGGCCCAATTTAGACATTTTTAATTAGGGGTCTACTCACTTTTGTTGCCAGTGGTTTAGACATTAATGGCTGTGTAAGTTATTTTGAGAGGACAGCAAATTTACAGTTATACAAGCTGTACACTCACTACTTTACATTGTAGCAAAGTGTCATTTCTTCAGTGTTGTCACATGAAAAGATATAATAAAATATTTACAAAAATGTGAGATACTGTAGCTGGCCATTGCATTTGTAGTTTTAATGTGGACTATTTTTGCTTTGTGCTACAGGTCATCAAAAATCCTGGACAGATCCTTAAGGAGAGAATAGCCGAAGACTTTGTGTGGGCACAATGGGACATGTCAGGCCAGAGGCTCTTTTATATTATTCCCAAGGTATATTGTGTTGTGTGTTCCAGCTCTGCATGTCTAATTATCCTTATATTTTTAAACCAGTAAATTTTTACTTTTATCACACATTCACTAGTAGTGAATCATTGTAATTTAAAACACACCCATCTATAAGATTTACCTGCAGTGATTGGCGAATGTCGTATTAACTTCTTTTTCATACAGTATATGCATAGACAAGTTTATTTTGATACATCTTTTGGCAGGAACGCTTTGGTAAACTGTGCGCTGCAAAGATGACCTGTTTACATTTATTTATCTAGGCAGGCTAAGATTTTTCTTTTGCAAGATTTTGTTTATTAAAGCTTACAAAATCAACTTTACATATAAAAAGGAATGCTGTGCAGGTCATGTAGGTGAGATGTAATGAATCCACAGGTCCCAGACGGGTTCAAATTTGGTCTGTGAATTATTCAATATGCTGGACAACCTATTCCTTAAGGGAATCGCCAACTTTTTTGCTAGCTCCTAGCTATTCTAGCCAGGACCATATAAGACAATAATATTCCTGATGCCTTGGGGTTGGCCGGGGGTGGGGGCATAAACCCCCAACTGGGCTTCTTCAGGGTTTTATTTTTTTTCTTAACCACTTGAGCCCCGAACCATTATGCTGCCTAAGGACCAGAGGTCTTTTTCCAATTTGGCACTGCGTCGCTTTAACTGCTAATTGTGCGGTCATGCAATGCTGTACCCAAACGAAATTTGCGTCCTTTTCTACCCACAAATAGAGCTTTCTTTTGATGGTATTTGATCACCTCTGCGGTATTTATTTTTTGCGCTATAAACGGGAAAAGACCGAAAATTTTGAAAAAAAATGATATTTTCTACTTTTTGTTATAAAAAAAATCCAATAAACTAAATTTTTAGTCATACATTTAGGCCAAAATGTATTTGGCCACATGTCAAAAAATGTTAATAAGCGTATATTTATTGGTTTGCGCAAAAGTTATAGCATCTACAAACTAGGGTACATTTTCTGTAATTTACACAGCTTTTAGTTTATGACTGCCTATGTCATTTCTTGAGGTGCTAAAATGGCAGGGCAGTACAAACCCCCCCCCCAAATGACCCCATTTTGGAAAGTAGACACCCCAAGGAAATTGCTGAGAGGCATGTTGAACCCATTGAATATTTATTTTTTTTGTCCCAAGTGATTGAATAATGACAAAAAAAAAAAAAAAATTTACAAAAAGTTGTCACTAAATGATATATTGCTCACACAGGCCATGGGCCTATGTGGAATTGCACCCCAAAATACATTCAGCTGCTTCTCCTGAGTATGGGGATACCACATGTGTGGGACTTTTTGGGAGCCTAGCCGCGTACGGGGCCCCGAAAACCAATCACCGCCTTCAGGATTTCTAAGGGTGTAAATTTTTGATTTCACTCTTCACTGCCTATCACAGTTTCGGAGGCCATGGAATGCCCAGGTGGCACAAACCCCCCCAAATGACCCCATTTTGGAAAGTAGACACCCCAAGATATTTGCTGAGAGGCATGGTGAGTATTTTGCAGCTCTCATTTGTTTTTGAAAATGAAGAAAGACAAGAAAAAACATTTTTTTTTTTTTTCAATTTTCAAAACTTTGTGACAAAAAGTGAGGTCTGCAAAATACTCACTATACCTCTCCAGCAAATAGCTTTGGGTGTCTACTTTCCAAAATGGGGTCATTTGGGGGGGGTTTTGTGCCACCTGGGCTTTCCATGGCCTCCGAAACTGTGATAGGCAGTGAAGAGTGAAAAATTCACGCCCTTAGAAAGCCTGAAGGCGGTGCTTGGTTTTCGGGGTCCCGTACGCGGCTAGGCTCCCAAAAAGTCTCACACATGTGGTATCCCCGTACTCAGGAGAAGCAGCAGAATGTATTTTGGGGTGTAATTTCACATATTCCCATGGCATGTTTGAGCAATATATCATTTAGTGACAACTTTGTGCAAAAAAAAAAAAAAAATTTGTCTCTTTCCCGCAACTTGTGTCGCAATATAAAATATTCCATGGACTCGACATGCCTCTCAGCAAATAGCTTGGGGTGTCTACTTTCCAAAATGGGGTCATTTGGGGGGGTTTTGAACTGTCCTGGCATTTTATGCACAACATTTAGAAGCTTATGTCACACATCACCCACTCTTCTAACCACTTGAAGACAAAGCCCTTTCTGACACTTATTGTTTACATGAAAAAGTTTTTTTTTTTTGCAAAAAAAATTACTTTGAACCCCCAAACATTATATATTTTTTTTAAAGCAAATGCCCTACAGATTAAAATGGTGGGTGTTTCATTTTTTTTTTCACACAGTATTTGCGCAGCGATTTTTCAAATGCATTTTTTGGGGAAAAAACACACTTTTTTAAATTTTAATGCACTAAAACACACTATATTGCCCAAATGTTTGATGAAATAAAAAAGATGATCTTAGGCTGAGTACATGGATACCAAACATGACATGCTTTAAAATTGCGCACAAACGTGCAGTGGCAACAAAATAAATACATTTTTAAAAGCCTTTACAGGTTACCACTTTAGATTTACAGAGGAGGTCTACTGCAAAAATGACTGCCCTCGATCTGACCTTCACGGTGATACCTCACATGCATGGTGCAATTGCTGTTTACGTTTGACGACAGACCGCCGCTTGCGTTCGCCTTAGCGCGAGAGCAGGGGGCGATAGGAGGTGCTTTTTTTTTTTTTTTTTTTTTGCTTTTTTATCTTATTTTTAAACTGTTCCTTTCATTTTTTTTTTTTTTTTTTTTTAATCATTTTTATTGTTATCTCGGGGAATGTAAATATCCCCTATGATAGCAATAGGTAGTGACAGGTACTCTTTTTTTTTGAAAAAATTGGGGTCTATTAGACCCTAGATCTCTCCTCTGCCCTCAAAGCATCTGACCACACCAAGATCGGTGTGATAAAATGCTTCCCCAATTTCCCAATGGCGCTATTTACTTCAGGCGAAATCTAAGTCATAAAATGCTCGTAGCTTCCAGTTTCTTAGGCCATAGAGATGTTTGGAGCCACTCTGGTCTCTGATCAGCTCTATGGTCAGCTGGCTGAATCACCGGCTGCATTTTCAGGTTCCCTGTTGAGACAGGAGAGCCAGAGAAAAACACGGAAGACGGTGGGCGGGGGGGGATTCCCTCCCACGGCTTGTAAAAGCAGTCTAGAGGCTAATTAGCCGCTAGGATTGCTTTTACATGAAAGCCGACCGCTGGCTGAAATGAATGATACCAAGATGATACTTAAACCTGCAGGCATCATTCTGGTATAACCACTCAAAGTCGTGAATGGCGTACCTGAAGACAAAAAAATGGTTAACAATAAAGCACAGTAAACGGTAAAGTATAAAAAATTGCATACCTGAAAAGCAAACATGATAAAACATAATAACAATAAAACATTGCAGAATAGAATACAGTAAAAAAGAGCAGAACAATAGAGAGAGAGAGAGAGAGAACAATAAAACGACAACAATTTTTTTTTATTTTATATATATTTTTTTTTTTTTTTTTTTTTTTACACTCTTTTTGTAACTAACTTTTATAACAGTAACCGGTTCCAGGTTCGGGTCTCTCAAAATGCGATGGCATCTTGGGAGACCCTGTGAAAGTGTGCCTAGTCTGTGGAATGCTGTACCCTACGCTAATGCTCAACTAGTGCATGGTAGCGTTCAAAACATTCACCAATGCAAAGACCAGGATTGTCAGGACAGGAGGGACAATAATAGCGGGTGTCACGCCTATATCCGCGCTTGCTGCAGACACATCTTTTTTGGGGGGGTTTGTTGGGTAGGGGTACTCGGGAGGACATAAAGAAAATGCCCCTCATGCAGCCGACTGCATTTGGTTGGGGATGTGAATGGGGGAAGTACGGGCGCTGCAGAAGCGGTGGGTTCCCAATTAGGTTTGGCGAATGCAGCAGGAAGGGCATTATGGGCACGATGGGCCTGTGTTTGTCTTCTTGGTGGCAGCGGGACACTACTTGTGCTTGCCACCTCAACAGCTTGAACTGCACTTATGGGACTCGCCACGTCACCAAGTGTTACTGCAGTGCGGGTTTGACTACGACCGGGGTGTACTAGGCCGCTGGCGCTTGCCAGTTCAATAAAAAGCTACCAAAAAAACTGTTAGCGATCGCAGGGATCAGGCCTGACCCTGCGAACGCTGCAGTTATGCATTTAGTGTTTTGTAAGTGTCAGTGATCGATCGATACTGCACTTGGGTGGGCTGAGCTGGGCCGGGCGGAGGGGCAAAATGCAGGTGCTAGCAGGTATCTGGGCTGATCCCGCTAACACTGCATTTTTGGGAACCCTAAACTGCTGGGGACGCTAGCATAGATCTGATTGGATCAGATATTGATCCGTTCAGATACTATACCACTAAGGGAGGTGTACGTTGCGTGCGTGGGTGTTAGCGCTACTGGCGCTAACCTGACGCTGCCTGGGGCTGGTGCTTGCTTGCCAGTTCACCAAAATGCTACCAAAAAAACTGTTAGCGATCACAGGGATCAGGCCTGACTCTGTGAACGCTGCAGTTATGCGTTTAGTGTTTTGTAAGTGACGGTGATCGATCGATACTGCACTTGGGTGGGCTGGGCGGAGGGGCAAAACGCAGGTGCTAGCAGGTATCTGGGCTGATCCCGCTAACACTGCGTTTTTGGGAACCCTAAACTGCTGGGGACGCTAGTATAGATCTGATCAGGACAGATATTGATCCGTTCAGATACTATACCACTAAGGGAGGCGTATGCTGCGTGCGTGGGTGCTAGCAGTACTGGCGCTAATCTGATGCTGCCTGGGGCGACGCATATCACCGCCGGGCGATCAGGGGGCTAAACCTTTATTCGGTAATAAACGGCGGGTGCCCTGACACTATAAAAAATAAACGAACTAACCAGCGTCAACCGTAACACTTATACGGTGATCAGTGGTGAAAGGGTTAACTAGGGGGCAATCAAGGGGTTAAAACATTTATTCGGTAGTATATGGGGGTCCCTGTCGCTATAAAACGCTGACGGCAAACCTAAATATTTACGTCCCTAACTAGCGACACTAATACAGCGATCAGAAAAATGATCGCTTAGTGACACTGGTGATGGGGGGTGATCAAGGGGTTAAAACTTTATTAGGGGGGGTTAGGGGGGTACCCTAGACCTAAAGGGGGCTAACAGTAACTGTCCTAACACTGTAACTGTCACAAACTGACACCAATACAGTATTGGGGTGATCGGGGTGTTTTGTATGCCTGGCATGTTCTACTGTGTGTGTGTGTGTGTGTGTGTGTGTGTGTGTGTGTGTTGTGCACTCACATTGATGTCTTCTCTCCTCGGCGCTGGAACGGAAACTACCGAGCCGAGGAGAGATGACATCATTTCCTTTGCTGCTGTTTAGCATACAGCAGCAAAGGAATGTTCCCATTGGCCGGCGGCGATCGCGAGGGGGGGGCCACGAACGGATGGCCTCCCCCTCACCTCCGATCGCCGGGGAACAAAACCCGACCGCCTCGGGCACCGGGGGGGGGTTCCGATCGGACCCCCCACCCGCGGAAGGCAAATCACGTACATGTACCTGATTTTGCCTGTCCGTGCCACCTTGCCAACGTACATCGGCGTGAGGCGGTCGTCAAGTGGTTAAGATTAATCAAGGTGATAGTATAGACGAGGTCATAAACCCTAGTCCAAAACCTCAGAATCTTTGGGCGCAGCCACTATATGTGAAACATGATTTGAGCAATCTCAAACATTTTGGCAATATCCCTGCATTCAATTTAGCCTTTTTTTTTTTTTTTTTTTTTGTAGTGACTGTGTGCCATCTAAGTGCTAATTTTATAGTTTGCTTCTATTAAGACTGTGATAATTAATTAATAATTGTATCACTAAGAAAGTTCAAAGGGCTTATTCAGACCTGTTTGCAAAAGGTTCATGTAGGACAGTTTCTGGGTTGTCTCATGTAATCAATATGTGTGAGTCACCAGCGCAAAAGTTTAAACAATTCTATTTCCCCTTTAAGATTTGAGTTGCTGCATTCAAAAGAAAGCCATTCAGTGAAATGGGGTATAACTGTGATCCTAAATATTTCTCAACATATACTTTAAATATTCTCCCATAAATATATGTGTATAAGACCATATACCACAAACTTCTTAATATACCAACAAGCAAAAAGAAACCAGGATAATCTCCACTTTCATGTGTTTATAATGCAAAAAATTTATAAAATAAAAAAATCTATATAAATGTAAATAAAAAATTATAAAACATTCAAAAAGTCCATGTGCAATAAATTCTAAAAACTCTGTGCAGGCTTCTAATTCAATTCACACTGTTGGTCAGCCGTGATTCATCGTGACTTATTCACCATATCCGTGACACACCACCACCATATGGATTGGCCACTCACCAGATGCTTATTAGACAATGCACCTTCGGTTCATTAATAGGGATAACCACTCCACCTGAATGATGTATGTGCTGTCCCACCAACGCTATGTCTGAGCTTTAGTTTTACTCATAGAAAATATTTGGACAACGATCATTGCGCAATGTATTTAAAAAAGCTTATTTATTTTAGCCACAGTAAACAATGTAAACTCACATTTAAAAGTGCCCTCGAGCTGGCACTAAGCTGTTCCATCAGTTAAGGATGGGTGTCTCTAGTAGCGTGGTTACCGGTGTGCGGTTTGAACTGCCTCCGCACTCAGCTTGCGCTTTACCCCTCTTTCTCGTTCGTTCCGGACGTGTCACAATCACGTAGTCTAAAAACTCCCAGCAGCCTCTACGTGTTTCGCATCATAGTATGCGTCATCAGGAATATGAATATTTTATAATTTTTTTATTTACATTTTTATATATTTTTTTTTATTTTATACATTTTTTGCATTATAAACACATGAAAGTGGGGATTATCCTGGTTTCTTTTTGCTTGTTGGTATATTAAGAAGTTTGTGGTATATGGTCTTATACACAGATATTTATGGAAGAATATTTAAAGTATAAGTTGAGAAATATTTAGGACACTTAATGATATATAGAGTGGTGTATTGGTAATAGAGTAGCGCACTCAAACGCACATATCATGTCTCATGTAATAGCATATAGATTGTGGAAATGGGGCCTTTCATTGAAGACCTTACATGGCTTTTCAAAAGAAATCCACCTGACTGCAGGGTCACCTAGGATTTGTTGCTGCAGGAAAGATTTTATCTGCCTAAAGCAAAGCTCCTCCATCTCAGGGAGTTGGTATTTGTTTATAAAGTAGGACCTATCCCATAATGATCATCCACACAATCATGGACTAAATCAAAGGTTTCCAGGAATTGGAGAATTTGAAGAAAGTGATATGCCTTGAATAAAGATAATACATAATCCCATGACAGTGTTAGAGGAGTCCAACCTGAGCTCGTTTGGCTCGGCTTCTCCTATGGGTCACAGAAGTGCAATTAGTTTTGCACTCCTGTGACCAGTTTTTCAGCAGAGTGCGGTCTCAAGCCCGCTCTCTGCTGACGTTGCACAGTTCAGTCCAGGCACTGCGTCATCCCGACTCCGGAAGTCCGCCAGGTGCCTGGACTGATGGCTGTCTCAGCATCTCAGCGAGACACTGAGACAGCTGCTCCCAGCCCCTCCACTGCACAGCGCTCCAGTGGGTGTGGAGGAGCAGAGCAGGAGAGCTGATGATTGACAGGCAGCATCTCTCTGCACAGGGAGCTGGGAGAACCGAGCCATCAGCGGTGGTCGATGGCTTGGTTTTCAATGCAGAGACGCCGGGGGACAGATGCAGCACCGGACTGATGCTGCATCCACCTAGGTAAGTAGGATTATGGGATAGATTTTTACAATCCATAAGACTAATCCCCACCCCTAGCACAGACGTCCTCAAAGACCACAATATCAAGCCCCCCCCCCCCAGTGCAGACCTCTTAGCATATTCCTCAGTACAGACACCCAAATCCAGCATAGCGCTGACCCTTAATACAGACTAGCTGCCTCCCAGGCAAGACGCTTCAGTACAGACACCTCCTCCATTCCTTAGCAGAGACTCCTCAGTACAGATTTCCCTCACCCAACACAAACCCTTGTGTACAGACCCCCTAAACACAGAGTCTGCCCCCCCATACAGACGCCCCCTGTCCAGCGCAGACAGTGGTGGCAGAGAAGGCAGGGCGCAGCAATGACAGAAGCTTACACCGGTTATCACTGGAGGTAAGGATTAAACAAAATGTCAGGGTTGATGGCAGACAGGAAATAGTAGAAGCTGAGTACCAAGTTAAAGGCAGGTGCTGACTTCCGCAATGTAACTGCAACTTAACAGATGCAGAATGCATTTACTTTTGGTCGAGCGTTGAGCTCACTAATTTGAAGTGTGACCATACCACAGTGCTAAACATCTTAAAGCAGTTGGCATGACTGTGTGCCTAGCTCTAGACACCACATGTCTGAGCTTTCCAGAAAGAGTAGAAGAGGTTAGGAAGCTTTTTCATATATAGTTCAGTAGAAGACTTGCAATTCTGAATCCATAACCACACATTGCCCTGATCATTGCCCTTTGTTGCAGCCCCGATATTCCCAGTGCTGATAGCATTTTTACATCAGTGGTGGCTGACATAGTTACTATTAAAAGAGTTTATTCAGTCCCTTCACCAAAAAGTTAAGTTAGCAGCTACAAATACTGTAAATGTTGACTTCTAATAAGAGGACACGTTACCTGTCCCTGGATTTATCACTGTCCTCAACCGGGCCGGTAATTTGATCTTCAGGTCCCCGGTGCTGCCATGCTAACTGTGGGAAGCCGGCTGTGACTTCGACTCTGCATACGCATGTTGTGTTGCGTTTTGTGTTCGTTCTCATAGCCTCTTGGGACCTTTTGACATGCTTCAAGAGCCTAGGGGGAAGGGATGAACACCCGCGCTGATTGCCTAGGCAGTCCGGGCAGAAGTGGGAGCGGATACCTGGCAAAACCAGGTGCCCATTCCTCCAAAAAATAAAAATAATGTGCCAAAAGTTGAAGCGGGGTGAGGCGGCAGAAAAGTAGAAATTCCCTTTTTAGGGCTGAAGTTCTGCTTTAACTTTACTCTCTAGGAGTAATTCAATTTTACTATTTGCACTTTAGGTATTTTAACTTTTACTATTCAGGTAGTCCAATGTTATCACAGCTTCTAGACTTTATCAGATGAGTTGCCCTTCTATGCTAGAACTCAATATGTGATGGTGACTGTATGGAGGCTGAAAAATCCCTTTGTCTTCTTGATCTAATTGTGTTGAATGTCATCCCAGTTGCAGAGTTTTTTTTCCCTCTGTTTGTGTTCTGTTTTGCGTGGCTTTAGAAGCTTTTTAGCAGTTTTTTTTTTTTTTTTTTTATTACACTTAACTAGCGCTTTAATGATGAAAAAATATTTCAAAAGAAACTTGTAGCTGTGTTTAATCAAGTTTCAACTATGTCAAATTTCCGCAGAATTCCGATTTATTAATGCATGCTTAGGATTCCACTGGACAGCGTGAACATTTGCAAATGTGACTAAAGAAACAGTTTCTGAAAGCTTTTTGCATTTAAGATCTGTCTGCTTGGGTCTTTTTTTTTTTTTTTTTTTTTCTTGGTTTAATTTAATTTCAAGTTTATGAATAAATATTCTGTACAAAGGTCATGCTCCTTTTTACATATTCAGTACACTTGTGATGGCCAAAATTGCAGTACTTTTTTACCTGCTCTGCACAGAATTCTTATAAAACCATTAAACATAATGTACAAGTTACAGTTTTTCTGATGGAAAAGGTAGTAGCACTGACCTAGATCTGTTATTGTAAGGTACAGTATTAAAGTGATACTGAAGTCTCTGTGTGTGTGGTTTTTTTTTTTTCGTTAAAAATATGTCATACTTACCTGCACTGTGCAGTGGTTTTGCACAGAGCAGCCCAGATCCTCCTCTTCTCGAGTCCCTCTTCGGTGATCCTGGCTCCTACCTCCTGTTGAGTGCCCCCACAGCAAGCCGCTTGCTATGGGGGCACCCGAGCCACAGCTCGCTGTGTTCATTCTGACCTAACCCAACTACAACCTAGGGCCCATTCACACTAGTTTTTGCCAGATGTGTCAAGATTATTTACAGCTTGGCTTTGTATCGTGCATGTTAATACACCTTCACGTGCGTTTTATTGTGCATTGATATGTGTTTTGGTGAATTTTCATTTGTTTGTTTTTTAAGTAAATTGCATCTTGCAAAAATGTACAACAGTTAACATTCTCTTAAAGTGAACAGTATGTAAACCTTAAAATGTATTTCTCTTCTTTCCCAATACACCATTGAAAGGGTTTTGCTTTATATGTTCTTTAAGTCCAAAAAAATTAAGTACTGTACATAATTTATGAACTGTTCAGACACAAAATAACATAGAATCTATTTTTGCATGGCGAACAGTATTTTTTTGTTATGTCCGGGTTTAATGACAGAAAATTAGAGAGGAATGGTGTGACCTTGTGTAAACTGCTATATTCTCAGGCATATTCTGCTGTCCATTGGGATTTTGATTTTACAGGTAAGGTAAGATTCAAAAAGATTTTGAAAATTCCATTTCAATCTATCTTTTGACATTCTGTTAACATATCTTTAAAAATAGGAGTTGGGTTGCATAGATCTAGGTTGCATAACCCGTCATAATAAGTGATATATATATTTTTTTTTTAATTTATTTTTTTTGTTTTTTGTTTTCAGCGTTCAAGTAGCGTTTTGCACTGCGTCCAGTTTTACCCAGATGAAAATTTTAAATATGTTGTAAGTATTAATGTGTTCAAGGAATTTTCTTTTTTTTTTTTCACTGCAGGTTTATACTCCCTGTACTGAAATATGAATTCCACCCAAAAGTGGAACTTCCGCTCATTTGTCCCCCCCCCCCCCCTCCGGTGCCACAATTGGCACCTTTTGGGGGGAACAGGACTTGTCTTTGGTATCTTGTTCCCACTTCCGGGAGCCACAGCTGCGGATATTGACGGCTCGGCTCCCTCCTATTCCCCCCTGCCCCCGAGCCAGTAGGAGAGAGGAGAGGAGCATCGCGCATGCGCAGTAGGGTTCCCCGCCTGAAGCCGCAAGGCTACACTGCCAGGTTCCCTTACCCTCAATGGCGACGGCATCACCCGACAGCTAAAGGAAACATCAGCTGCAGTGCGGACATCGCTGTACTCCAGGACAGATAAGTTTCCTATTATTAAAAGCCAGCAGCTGTTAATTTTTGGAGTGGTGGGCAGACCTCTACTTTAAACAGGTGGTAAATATTGCCTCGAAAATCAGATTTGGAGAACTTTTGTTTATACAGCTTTCGCTTCATATGTTAGCATGGTGTTGCGTATCCTGGAATTTGCTCAATCTTCTTGCAGAAAATTAACTATGTCATGTGATGTTAACAAGCAAAAAAATAAATAAAAATCATATGATGTATCAGTTGAGCATTTTTTTTTTTAACCCTGACTACCATGTCGTTACACGTTTTAGGCAGATGCATAGCTGAAATTCTGTGGTTATAGCACAAAAACAGAACAAAAAACGTTGTTTCCATTAGAACACCCTTTTATCACTTGCTAAAGTGTCTCATGTTGAGTTTTTCTAATTTTCCAAGAGGCTAATACTTCAATACTGGCTTTAAACACCTTGGGAAAATATTATTTGATATTGTATTATTGCAATTTCAAGAACCTAGCTTTTCACATTTAATAGTTTTCATGTATTTAAAGAGATTTTTCATAATTACAAAGGGTTATGGCTTGATCATTATAACTGTTAAGTAATTAAGTTTACTTAAGATGTAGATGGTGGCGCCCCCCCCCCTTTAAATGCGCCGGGGCCCCCTAATCTACATGCAGTTGCACCGGACGCATGGATTCCAATAAGGGTGTGTTTTTCTTTCTCGAACATCACGGGACACAGAGCCACAGTAATTACTGATGGGTTATATAGGTATCACTGGTGATTGGACACTGGCACACCCTATCAGGAAGTTCAACCCCCTATATAATCCCTCCCCCTTGCAGGGATACCTCAGTTTTTACGCCAGTGTCTTAGGTGATGGACGTGTAAAGATGTCCTGTGCTGAGCTCCAAAGGGAATATCCTGATATCCTATACTGGGGCAAGCCAGGCGAACCGGATCCATTCAAAGTGTCTTTTCATGGCCGAATTGAATGGTACCCGGGCCTCGTGTCCGAAGAAACGAGGTTTTACCCGTAACGCTTCTCTTTTTAAAGAGCTGGACCCCGCAGATCAGAAAATGGCTTTAAACTTCCTAATTTCTGGCGAGGTGCTTTACGGTCCCAGAACTGTTGGATCCCCCTACTGATGGGGGCCCCAGTCTCTGACGTTTTTTTTCAAACGGAGCCCACCGTGAGAGGTGAAGATTGGGTCTGTGTAAACACCACCCTGTGGCTGGATAAGGTAAGAGGAGATTCCACAGAATTTTTGAGTTCTAGTGGCTTTTCTCCTTTAAGGTAAATGCATGCTATGCCTATTGTGACCACCGGGGGCTGCCAAGAGCACAAACCTGCACATGCTGACTGTCTGTCTCAGTGTTCATCGTTGGTGTTTTTTCCTCACAGCGTCTCAAGCCGGCTGCAAAGAAGGTAAGATGGAGGAGGGATTTCTCATGTTTGAATGTTCCCCCCAGGCTAGAGGGGCCACAGGGGTCTAGAAAGTGGTTATACCACCCGGACTCTGCGGCCTAATGGCCACCATCTCTGAAGATAGCCGTTCAGGCAGATCTTGTTACCAGCCTCTCTCCCCCCCCCCCCATCCCCAGCCTTTCTCCAGAAGCATGACAGGAGAGTCGGCCAGCGTGGGAAGCGCTTGTTTTTTTCAAAACTCAAAGGGGGGGCGGTAGAGGGGGAGGGGCGGGACATCAGCACTGAGTGCTTAGACTTCCACTCAGGCCAGCTGCAGGCTATTAGAGGCACTCTGTACAGGTGCACACAGCCTTCTGAGAGACACAGAGCTGACGGTCGCATGTAAGGTGGGACACAGGCATTCTCCTAGGCAGCATTTACTAAGGTAACACCAGACTGGGCATTTGGTAACAGGGCTTTTAGCCGGACTACATCGCTCAGCAGTCAGTGTTCATTTTGTGATACCTCACACCTTGTTGCTTTGCACTTTGGGTAGAAGAGGTTCAAGCACCCCAGGAACCAGAGACACTAGGGGATCTCGTTCGGGTTCTGAGGGCCCTCTGTCAGCAGCATCCTCCCCCCCTAAAAGATGGGCCAGGGACGGCTAGCCAGGGAGAGCCATCGGGGTCAGGGGCTACACCTGCTTTTGGCACTTCAGCCCCTGTATATATTACACAAGAGGTTTTTTCCTCAACCATTAATGGTCTAGAGCAGTGGTTCTCAACTCCAGTCCTCGGGACCCACCAACAGGCCAGATTTTATGTATTACCTTGGGAAGTTGCTGACTAGAATACTGCAATCACTGAGCAGCAAGTGATATCACCTGTGATGTATTTCAGCTATCTTGCAAACCTGGCCTGTTGGTGGGTCCTGAGGACTGGAGTTGAGAACCACTGGTCTAGAGGAAAGATTAATGGCCGTGATTACGTCTTCACTCAGTGGAAGAAAACGCACAAGGCTTTCCTCTGTTCCCCAAGACCCTCAGACAGAGGACCTCTGGGATAAAGGAGATGAATCCCTTTCAGAGGATCGGGATGGGACGGATGATTCCTCTTCAGAGGACTCAGGTGGAGAGGGACCCTCTGCGACTTCCCAAGAGGAGAAAGTCTTAGTGCAGATCCCCACTGGATTGGTCCGATCCACATTTAAGTTGCCCATACCTGAAACTGCTAAAGAATCCTCTTCTGCTTTGGGGTCACTGAAACCTTTCCAAGCAGCACATGCTTTTCCTGTTCATACTTTACTTGAAAAGCTCATTTATTCTGAGTGGGATCACCCAGACAAACATTTTTTTTCCGCCGAGAAAGTTTTCAACACTTTATCCGATGGAAGAAAAGTTTATTAAAATGTGGGGAATACCGGTTATTGATTCCGCCATTTCCTCCGTAAATAATAGCCTGACTTGTCCTGTAGACAATGCTCAGATGCTCAGGGATCCTGTAGATAAAAGGATGGAATCCCTATTGAAGGATGTTTTCTCCTTAGCAGGATCAGTGGCCCAACCTGCAGTAGCAGCGATTGGAGTCTGTCAATACTTAAGAGACCATGTTAAGCAGGTCATCAAAGTATTACCTGAACAGCAGGCCCGGGGTTTGCTAACCTTCCAGCGGCCTTATGCTTTGTGGTTTACGCCATTAGAGATTCTATCGTGCAAACCTCCCGTCTTTCACTGGGGTTGGTGCATATACGTAGAATCCTATGGTTGAAAGATTGGTCAGCCGAAGCACCATGTAAGAAGCTACTGGCTGGGTTTCCATTTCGTGGTGCAAGGTTGTTTGGAGAGGACTTGGATAACTATATCAAGAGAATCTCTTGTGGGAAAAGCACTCTTACCTGTCAAGAGTAAGTGTCCCTCTTTCAAACGGACTCTTTCCCCAGCGCCGGGGGCTTCAGCCTCCAGGCAGTCTCGACGGCCGCCTCCATCGGGGTCCAGAGACAAGAGTCGACCCCAGGGACAAAAGAGGTCCTGGGGTAAGAAGCCTACTAGGCAAAACACTAAGACCTCTGCATGAGGGGGCGCCCCCACTCACTTGAGTGGGTTAAGGCTGCGACAGTTCTCAGAGCTCTGGCAGGAGGACTTCCAGGACAGATGGGTAATCTCCACGGTAACCTTAGGGTACAAGCTGGAGTTTCAGGAATTCCCCTCTCCTCGGTTCCTCAGATCAGGTGTTCCCAGAGACCCAGAGAAGAACCAGTCGCTCCTTCTAGCGTTAGAGCGACTTTTGTCGCAGGAGGTCACTATGATAGTTCCCGCAAAGGACCAGGGATTGGGCTTCTATTCCAACCTTTTTACGGTCCAAAAGCCAAATGGGGATGTCAGGCCCATTCTGGACTTAAGGGATCTGAACCGATTCCTAAGGATTCAATCCTTCCGCATGGAATCAATTTGAACAGTAGTTCCCACCCTGCAGGGAGGAGAATTTCTGGCATCAATAGACATCAGAGATGCATATCTGGCAAAGATCCAGGCATATCTGGCAAAGATCCAGGCAAAGATCACTGCTTTGAGAGAGCTGATTCTGACAGTAAGGACCAAGAAGGGTCCCTCAGTTCGCCTTTGTATGAGGCTACTAGGGAAGATGGTGTCTTCATTCGAAGCAGTTCCCTATGCTCAGTTTCACTCAAGAATGCTGCAACACAGTATTCTGTTGACCTGGAACAAGAAGGTTCAGGCATTAGACTTTCCGATGCACCTGTCGCATGCGGTGCGTCAGAGCCTCAATTGGTGACTCATACCCGAGAACCTGCAGGGGAAATCCTTTCTACCGGTTACCTGGATGGTGGTAACAACAGATGCCAGTCTGTCAGGTTGGGGAGCAGTTCTGGAACAGGCTGCGGTCCAAGGGATATGGTCCAAGACAGAGAGGACCTTACTCATCAACATTCTGGAGATCTGGGCGATACATTTAGCTCTAAAAGCCTGGACTATCAGGCTACAGGGTTGTCCGGTCAGGATCCAGTCCGACAATGCCACAGCAGTGGCTTATGTCAATCATCAGGGAGGCACCCAGAGCCGAGCTGCTCAAAAGGAGGTGAACCAGATCTTAGTCTGGGCAGAGATGCATGTGCCATGCATATCGGCAGTTTTCATCCCGGGAATAGAGAATTGGCAGGCGGACTATCTAAGTCGCCAGCAGTTACTTCCAGGGGAATGGTCTCTGCATCCCGACGTCTTTTGGGCCATATGCCAAAGATGGGGGGTTCCAGATGTAGATCTCTTTGCATCCCGATTCTACACAAAGATAGACAGACAGATTTGTGGCAAGGACAAAAGATCCTCTTGCATGCGGGACGGATGCGTTGGTGATTCCGTGGCATCGGTTCTCACTGATTTACGCATTCCCGCCTATTCTGCTATTACCACGACTCCTTCGCAGGATCAGGCAGGAAAGGAAGTCGGTACTTCTGGTGGCCCCCGCTTGGCCCAGAAGGACTTGGTATGCAGAAATAGTAAGGATGACGGTGGGTTCCCCGTGGACCCTACTGGTACGCCCAGACCTGTTAAGGTCCAGTGTTCCATCCTGCCTTACAAACGCTAAATTTGACGATTTGGCTATTGAGACCCACGTTCTGAAGAGTCGTGGGCTCTCAGGTCCTGTCATATCTACTTTGATTAATGCAAGGAAGCCAGCTTCCAGGATGATTTATCATAGAGTCTGGAAAGCTTATATAACCTGGTGTGAATCCAGAGGTTGGCATCCCAGGAAATATGTCATAGGTGGAATTCTTGATTTTCTACAATTAGGATTAGAGATGAAGCTGGCCTTGAGTACCATCAAGGGCCAGGTCTCTGCTTTATCAGTATTATTTCAGCGGCCACTTGCTTCGCATTCTTTGGTCCGAAACTTTATGCAGGGGGTGATGCGTCTTAATCCTCCGGTTAAAGCGCCCCTAAACCCCTGGGACTTGAACTTGGTCCTGGCTGTGTTACAGAAACAGCCTTTTGAACCAATAAGTCAGATTCCTTTGGTCTTGTTGACAAGGAAATAAATTTTTCTGGTGGCCATCTCTTCTGCTAGAAGAGTATCAGAATTAGCAGCTCTTTTCTGTAAGGAGCCTTATTTGATTATACACAAGGATAGAGTGGTACTACGCCCTCATCCTAGTTTTTTACCGAAGGTGGTTTCTGATTCTCATTTAAACCAAGACATTGTTCTGCCTTCCTTTTTTCCAGATCCCTGTTCTCCGGAAGAGAGATCTCTACATTCGTTGGATGTAGTAAGAGCAGTTAAGGCCTATCTAGGGGCAACTGCTCAGATCCGCAAGACGGATGTTTTGTTTGTGCTGCCAGAGGGTCCCAATAGAGGACAGGCAGCGTCAAAAGCTACCATTTCTAAATGGATTCGACAGTTGATCATTCAAGCTTGCGGTTTGAAACAGAAGATTCCTCCGTTTTCAGATCAAGGCACATTCCACAAGGGCTATTGGTGCTTCTTGGGCAGTGCATCACCGGGCCTCTATGGCTCAAATCTGCAAGGCCGCAACCTGGTCTTCAGTTCATACATTCACCAGATTCTATCAGGTGGATGTGAGAAGGCATGAGGATATCGCCTTTGGGCGTAGTGTGCTGCAGGCAGCGGTACAGGGTCCTCAGGTCTGATTGCACCCTACTTGGTCGTGGTTCCCCCCCCTCAGGTAGCATTGCTCTGGGACATCCCATCAGTAATTACTGTGGCTCTGTGTCCCGTGATGTTCGAGAAAGAAAATAGGATTTTTTAAAACGGCTTACCTGTAAAATCCTTTTCTTTCGAAGGACATCACGGGACACAGAGGTCCCGCCCCTGTTCTAATACACTATATTGCTTGGCTACAAAACTGAGGTATCCCTGCAAGGGGGAGGGATTATATAGGGGGTTGAACTTCCTGATAGGGTGTGCCAGTGTCCAATCACCAGTGATACCTATATAACCCATCAGTAATTACTGTGGCTCTGTGTCCCGTGATGTCCTTCGAAAGAAAAGGATTTTACAGGTAAGCTGTTTTAAAAAATCCTATTTTTTTTTTTTTTGAAGCACGTGATTAGAGCCAGAGGCTCTAATAGGCTTCAAAAAAGGGTGGGCTCGGGGAGCAGAAAACTGCGCCCTGAGCCCACCCAGTTGTGTGACAATAGCGAATGAATATTCGCTATATTCACCCTGATTCCCCTCCCGGCCAATCAGAAAGCGGGAGATCCAATCAGAGACCCGTTTCCCGATTGGTTGAAAGCTATCCTATTGGCCAAGGAGGAGGGAGGCGATGCAGCCGCCACTCACCCCATCTCTGCCCTCCACCCCATCTCTGTCCTGTACCCCAGCAGCATCCAACCAGTGATCAGTCCCATATGCCTCGCTCCCTCCCGCCCCCTGCTCTGTGTCAGTGCCTTCCTCCAACACACTGTCAGTTGTCCCCGCATCCTGCCCCTGGTGATCTGTGATGAAACCAGCCCAGAGATTCACCAAGAGCTTGCAGAAGCCCGGGGTAGCCGGGGAGATCAGACAGAGCGTGTCCAAGGCGGTGCAGCCTGATCAGCACAGGGTGAGTGCTGGACCGGATGGGTGGGGGGTTTATAAGGTCTATGGGGGGGGTAACTGATGCGAGAGCTATGCCAGAGTGAAGTGTAGAGGGGGTACTGATGAGGGTCATGGCATTAAAGAGTTGGGGTACTGATGGGGGGCTATGACAGTTGGCTTGCCAGCCCCCCCAAAATATTTACCACCAGCCGCCACTGGATATAGATATTCGTAAGGTGCTACATCATCATGAACAATTTTATGTTAAAGATAATTGATCTAGAGAGCATAGTCTTTCAAAAGAAATTCTATTACCTGGTGATATGTCTGAACCAAAAAATAACACATCTGTACTGTGTAGTTATTTGGAAAAAAACAATGCAACTTGTCACAGGGTACAGAAAGCAAAATGATCCAGCAGGTGCACAGTGGCCACTCTTCAGTGCCAAATACTACTTTTAGCTTTCTTGCATGCAAAGCAAATGGCAACTTAGAACTTCTGGGTTTGGGAAACGCCAGTTCCTTCCCTTCTGCCTGGCATGATGCGGTGCTGGTGAGTGTTTTCCAGTGATATCACATGAACGAGGGGATGTGCCTAGCCATGTGAAAATATAAGCTTTCTGAAAGTTACTGTTTAGAATTCAAGGGTGCTTGTTGGGCCACTGCAGGGTCACTTTACTTTCGGGAACCCCACAAACTTTTTTTTTTTTTTTTTTTTTGATTAATTATGCTCAACCTAGGTAAGGTTTGGGTTTTTTTTTTTTTGTTTGTTTTTTTTTTCCTTTTTGTTTCATCTGTTTATTTTACTAGGCAGTATACTGTATGTCTATTGGTAGGTCAGTAACAGCTACATTTAAAGTGATTGTAAAGCATATATTTTTTTAAATTAAAATAACAAACCTGTTTATGCTTACCTGCTCTGTTCAATAGTATTGCACAGAGCGGCCCCAAACCTCCTCTTCTAGAATATCCCTCTGGCGTTTTTGGCTCCTCCTCCTCCTCCTCTTTCTGTGCACCACCATGGGAAACCCCATCTTATGGTTGCGCACATGCAGACTTGCTCCCGAGCTGTGCATCCATAGACCCACACAGCGTAGCTTGACCCCGCTTTTCTCTCTCAAATGATTTGATTGACAGCAGCAGGAGCCAATGGCTTCACCTGCTTTTTCTGTGCCTGTGATGAGAGGGAGATTGAACCAGCGCTGCTGCAGTTGGCCAAAGCCCTGGATTGATACAGAACTCGGGTAAGTATTTAGTGAGTTGAGGGGGCAATACACCTACTGGGACATTTTTTACCTTAATGCAGGGAATGCATTAAGGTATAAAATGTGTTGCCTTTACAACCACATTAATGGCATCTTAAATCCATGGTCTCTGTATTTAAAAAAAGGCAAAATGTATTGATACTTTTATGTCTATATTTTTGTTTTTATACCATTTTGTTCCTATCCTACTGTATTGGAAAATTTTTCAATAGAATTTCAATAAAAGAAAAAAGGCAAAATATCTCTTCATAAATGTTAATTACATGTAGTAAGAAAAAATATATGTTCAGTTCTTGGATGTATATAAGCTGCTAAAGTGGGAAATCTCACAGTAATGGTCGTATGGCCCAGTTTTCAGTATGCATAGTGGCCTGTGTCAAAGGGCTTTCGTTTGCATCATAAAGATTTTCATTCTCGTACAAGTCTACAAAAAATGCAAAGCCCACTAAAAGCAGCTAAAATGCAGCTCAAATGCACCTGTCAAAGAATTCTGAATGATCTCCAAGCATCTCAAACTGATGCTTTTAATGCAAGCCCAAAACCTATTAACAACATAGGTCTTTACCCTTGGTTTAAATTTCCATTCTGGTACTTCCAGCCTTTGGGTAATATTGTACTGTTTCATCCTAATTTTTTTTGTGAATGCAAGTAGCATATGGGGACAATTGCCATCCATTGTAATAATCCATTAAAACTGCCTCATTGAACTGAAAAACTTACAGCTTTCTTATTTTTTTCTGAAGCTAGAAGTTGCTCTCGAAATCTGTCTTGCTGATGAAGGAGTAAGGTAAGTAGTGTTTTTGTTATCTGTCGTCTTTGTAGTCCAGTAACTGTTTACAGTGAAATGACCAGTGGAAGCAGCACATGGAATGAATTCTGCGTAGATTCCATTCTGATACGCAGGGAATCGGCTCCGTTTCCCTGTTGATCTGAGCAGAACAGTCGGATGACACATGCGTGTCCACCCGTTTTTGCTATATAGTTGGCCAGGAGTAAATGAACTCTGCCTTCCATTTACTCCTGACAAACTTCAATCCAATTTTCTTAGTGTGTGTGTGTGTGTGTGTGTGTGTGTGTGTGTGTGTGTGTGTGTGTTTTTTTTTTGGTCAAAGACCGACTTGGACCCGGAGATAGGTGGGTGTAAACGGGCACAAGTCCTGTCCATAGAGATGCATGGATTATCCAATCGGGTATGTCTGAAAAACTGCTAGGCAGACCTGATATGGACCGTGTGAAAGGGGCCTTAAGCTATATTCACATCTACATTTTTTTGTGCAGTGTCTTTAAGGCACATTTGTCATGTGCTACATTAGGGCAACAAAGCTAAACCTAGGGATTTTCTTTTTTCTTATGTGGTAGCAAAGCTTCTGTAGTAGATGGAATAAATTAATTAATTTACCTTAACAAAAATATATACAAATAAATTCGCCTGCACCCAGGATAATAGATAATGAGCAAAAGCTGCTAGCACAATTTGCTGGTGACAAATGATATAAATGCAGTGCTTTCACATGATCAAAGTCTTTTAAAGTCCAAATGGTGGTGTTCAGAGTTGAAAAAAAGCACCTCACCACAGCACACAGAGCCTCTTACCCTCAATTATGAACCACCTATTTACAGGTGGTCAGCAGCGCTCAATTCAACACAAACCACAGTCAAAATCTCCAGACAGCCTCCTGACAGTTTTGAATCTTCCAGGTTGGTCACTCTGTCAGATGGGGCACCACATCGTGCAAAATTCAGGAAGCATAACAAATGCCTCATTTTGCAGTATAAAAGGCAATAAAGCATTTATTTAAACGCATCAGAATACTCACAAGCAGTAGAAAGCAATAAAAACAGCATATCGATCCAAACAGTAGGAGAGCTTCTAACCAACAAAATGACTGCAGTCCTTGTGCATGGTGACAGCACGTGTCCTGGCTCCAACCAACACGTTTCGTCCTAAAAAGACTTCATCACCCCTATCGCTAATTTGAAAAGAAACCTGTCATAAGTGAGGCCTCGAGGCTATTAACTTACTGACAATGCTAGCATGCCTGAATCCCTGTCTTCTTGCTACAAAGCTTTAAGTCAATGAGCCAGACAGATCAAGCATATAGCTAAGCTTTTCTGACTTTTTTGATCATCTTATTTGTTCCAGGTCAGAGACTTAGAATGTAATAAAGCAAATTAGTCAGCATGCATGGGACTGCCAGGCAACTGTCACATCCAGAAGGAGATCCGCAATGGCAGCACTCCTATTTCTCACATGACCGTGTTTTTTTTGTTTGTTTTTTAAGACTCTTGGGACTAATGCATGGAAAGTTTGCATACTAGAAAATTTCTTGCAGCCTTTTGCAATTTAAAAATGCTTGATTATTAGGCCTGGACTACAAAAGTTACAGTTGGGTGCTGATTTGTTGCTATGAGCTGCAAGAAATTTTGTTTTGGCATACTTTTCCTACCTCAGGCTCAAGTGCTTGCCATACACCTAACAATGTGATTGTACAATAGCTTGGTTAATAACTATCTAAAAATGAAGTACACAAAACAAAATAAAAATAATTTTAATCATAAAAGGATTAGTCGGTCTTTATGGAAAATCCAATCCGATTCAGCTAGTTCAGTCCTTCTTCCCTTCTGCTGACAAATGATAACACAGGCCAACACACATTACACCTGTTCCTGTGTATATTTGACCCTCTGATCCCGAAAATGGCTCCAATTTTTTCCTATCCACTCTAGTTTTTGAGATACAGCATAAATGCCATATATCACTCTTCACTCTGGTCGCCTGTCAAAAATCGGGATATAAATATAGCAAAATACATCGGGATGATTCAGGCAGCACCGTTGTGAAGTAGCCACAATCTCTACAGTGCTCGATCTGCCAAAATGAAACCATATGAGTGGCAGTATACACACCCCTCCTATATAGTCATAACTATAATACAGTTAATAGCTTACACTTTAGAATCCAATGTTTCCGATGTAAAATTACAGTTGGAAGTATGCAAACACAAAACACAAACTAGGTAACAGAAGAACAAGTTGATCAGCAAGATTTTTAAAAACTAACTAAAAAATTATGTAGATTCAACCATATCTAAAAAAAAACTAGAGCTGATGCAGTCTAGCCAATGCAATTTTCTGAATCACTGCCCCAATAACCCCAAGAACAGGTCTAAAAAGCACATCGCATCGAGGGGGAAAAAAATTCTTTCTTTCTTTTCTCTTTCTCTTTCTCATTTTAGAAGATCAAACCAAGGATTGATTTAGTTATTTGTTGCACATATATTCGGAGTCCGTTTCACTTTGAATCAAACAGTTGGCTTACAAAGCATTTTTTAATGCCCCTAAAAAAAGATTCAAACTCTAAGCATGCCATGTGACTGTGGTATTAATGGGATCATCTTATGTCGATTATACTAAAATTTTTAAGGCAAGCTGTAAGTGTAAAAGAGAGGGAATACTTGCCTATTAAGCCTCGTACACATGGGCATAATGTTGGGAGACGTTTACCGGTACAAAAAATACCGGCCGACATTCTGCCCGTGAGTATGTCGGTCTGTCGGATTTGCATGCTGGAAAACCAGCAGCCGATGGCAGAACACAACAGTTCAGCATCAGCGGGGGGGAGCTGGGGAGACGTGTAGTACAGGTGTTGTGTGTGTTTTTTCTTTTTCATGCAGAAAACCAACTGTAATGTGTACCCGGTTTTAAATTGCTCTTTGAAGTCTTTTGGGAGACCTACACCTCCATCACTTACAGGATGGTTTATTGCTCTCGCTGGTTCTTTCTGTTGACCTCCATATCACTGAAGGAGACCGTAGTGATAAGGAGGTTAGCAAGAGCAACCAGAGAGCGTCACGTGGGACCCTGGAGAACGACATTACTGGAAGTATTGGTTTCCCACAGACTTCGAGGAGGGAATTCTCAGGAACAGAGCAGAGTTCGGGGGCAGAAGAGGTATGGATTGGAAGTATTCACAGCGTTTCTTTTTTTCCACATTTTGTTATGTTAAAGCCTTATTCCATAATGGATTAAATTCATTATTTTCCTCAAAATTCTACAAACAATACCCCATAATGACATGAAAGACGTTTGTGTGAAATCTTTGCAAATTTATTAAAAATAAAAGCAAAAAAAAAATCCCATGTACATAAGTATTTGCAGCCTTTGCTCAATACCTTTTTGGCACCAAGTACAGCCTGAAGTATTTTTGAGTATGATGCTACAAGCTTGGCACACCTATTTTAGGGCAGTTTCTATCATTCTTTGCAGGACCTCTCAAGCCTCCATCAGGTTGAATGGGGAGCGTCAGTGCTCAGCCATTTTCAGATCTCTCCAGAGATGTTCAAATCTGGGCTCTGGCTGGGCCACTCAAGGACATTCACAGAGTTGTCCCGTAACCACTCCTTTTGTTATCTTGGCTTTGTGCTTAGGGTCGTTTTCCTGTTGGAAGATGAACCTTCACCCCAGTCTGAGGTCCAGAGCGCTCTGGAGCATGTTTTCATCAAGGATGTCTCTGTACATTTCTGCATTTGTCTTTCCCTCGATCCTGACTAGTCTCCCAGTTCCTGCCGCTGAAATACATCCCCACAGCATAATGCTGTCACCACCATGCTTCACTGTATGGATAGTATTGGCCTGGTGATGAGTTGTGCCTGGTTTCTTCCAGACATGACGCTTGCCATTCAGGCCAAAGAGTTCAATCTTTGTTTCAACAGACTAGAGAATTTTGTTTCTCATCTGAGAGTCCTTCAGGTGCCTTTTGGCAATCTCCAGGCGGGCTATCGTGTGACTTTTTACTGAGGAGTGGCTTCCGTCTAGCCACTCTACCATACAAGCCTGATTGGTGGAATGCTGCAGAGATGGTTGTTCTTCTGGATGGTTCTCCTCTCTCCACAGAGAAACGCTGGACGTCCTCTCAGAGTAACAATCAGGTTCTTGGTCTCCTCCCTCACTAAGGCCCTGCTCCCCTGATCACTCATTTTTGCCGGGCAGCCCACTCTAGGAAGAGTCCTGGTGGTTCCAAACATCTTCCATTTACAGATGATGGAGGCCATGGTGCTCATTGGGACCTTCAATGCTCCAGAAAACTTTCTGTACCCTTCCCCAGTTCTGTGCCTCGATACAATTCTGTCTCGGAGGTCTACAGACAATTTCTTGGACTTCATGGTTTGGTTTGTTCTCTGACATGCACTGTTTGTTTGTTTTTTGTTTTTTTTTTTAAAGGTTTTTTTATTGCCGTATGCACATAAACGAAAAAAAGAGAAATAGGTTGCAGACATTGGTGTTTGATAAACCGTAACATTATCATCATTGTTCAAATACAATGCATTTTGTCTGTACCATGCCTATCGATATTTCTGTATGTACACATGTCATTTTTGTCAGTCCAGAACACAAACATATAGATAAAAATAAATGAGAGAACACAAAGTTAAATACCTCTAAACCGTTGTGAAGTGTGCTATTACCTATCCGCCACCATTAACTCAAATTGGGCATACTTTGTTCAGTACCGGCCTTAACTTATTAATCAACAAGTAAATCCTCAAGGGTTATCTGTAACTGTGTCATCGCAGTTAACCCATTTGGCCCAAATTGTATTGAATTTTTTTAGGGCACCCCCTAGCTTCAGAAGTCATTTTGTACAGCGTAACATTAGCATTGACTAGGGCTTTCCAAGATGATGATGTGAGGTATTCTCTCCTAATCCAGTTGATTGCAATCAATTTGCGAACATAAAAAAAAAAAAACAATCTTAACAAAGTTCTCATATTATTGCTCATAAGTTCATCTTCGATTATGCCCAGAACCCCCACCAGCGGACTACATATATTTATTGCAGTTGTTTTTGATCTTCTAAACTGAGTGACCTGGGACCATAGGGGGTGAATCCTATTGCACTCCCATACCATATGCAGAAAAGATCCCTACTCTAAGACATTTATGACATGTGGGTGAATCTCTTCTCCCCATCTTATATACTGTAAGGGGCATATAATTTGATGCAACTATCCTAATTGTATCATCTTAACTCTGGCTGAAATAACTGGGCATATATGATACCAACAGATCCTCCCAATGTTCTACTGTTAGTTTGGGTATAATAATGCATCATCTGTCCCTAATTTTCTTAGGAGTTGAAAATACAAAAACTATCAAGACACTATAATAAGTAGAGATCAGTTTAGTATGTTCCGGACTTAATATGATTTTTTTTCTAGATTTGTCTTATCTACCGTGATTGGTTCACCCCCAAACTGACCTTGTGCTGCGTTTTTTCACCTGGTATAGTGGAATCTCCAAGAGCTGGGTATACCCATCTCCCCCTGTAACTGCAAAAGTTTTTTAAATCTGCCTGCAACATCTACATGGTGAAAATATTTGATCCCAAACTTAGACCATCTATACGCATCCTCCAAGTGAAAGAATTCACACAGACAGGGTTGAACCAGAGCGGAGCATTGGGAGATAAATGAAGGGCACAGTCAGCTATGTGTTTTAGGCAGATCCTCAAAATACGTTTAGCTAATTTAAGCGTAGTTTTGCCCTCTGTCATAGGAATATCCCCTCTTTAGAAAAAGTTCAACAGGGCTACATAAGAGGGGGCAACCGCTGAATCCACCGTCACCGCTGCACTATTCCGTTGTGGAAACATCCACCAATGAATATACACCAGTTGGGATGCAAAATAATAGAGATGAAGATCTGGTAGTGCCAGTCCTCTTCTTTCAAACGGCAACTGTAAGACCTCCAATGAACCCCTAGTCGCCTTGGGGCCCCACAGAAAAGAGTTGATATATCGATATGTTTTCTTAGGGATATATACAGGAGTATTAGAGTGAGCATACAAAAATTTTGGTAAAACCATTAATCCAATTAATTAATCTTAAACCTCCCTGGCAGAATGATTATGTCAGATTTTTGAATGTCAAAGCGGTACATTGTTTTGCATGGAAATGTTGGCGTTTTTATATTGTAGACCTGTAATTCTTAGTAATAACACACTTAAATCTGTCCAAACAAGAGTCTAGTAGACATCCCGGATATGATAAAGTTTGAAACCTGAAATCATATATTATAATAAATAAATTTAAATAATTATAACATATAATTTTATTCACTAATGTAATCACATCAAAAACCCTGAAATTTGCTCAGTCGCTGTCGTCATTTTCAATGTCTGATGATGAATTTCCCCACAAATCACTATTGCTCAATTCTGTAAGTGATTCTAATTCACTATCGCTGTTTTCTAGCTGGTCTAAAAACGCTTTTGACGTAAAGGGATGCTTTTTAAATGCCATGGGCATTCTCAAGTTTACTGTCAAAAAGATATTGAATACAAACCAAAGACCGCATATCTGCCCCTAATGTCGGTCTTGAATAGTAAGACATGAACATCCAGCTTTTTGGTGACCAGAATAGCCACTCCTCTAGAAATAGTTGGAATATTCTGCATGTATAACTTTCATAATATTTGCTCACTTCAAAGCCAGGACCCTAGATCCCTCTAGATGGGTCTCTTGTAATAGGATAATATGAGGTTTGTACTGTTTAATATAGTCAAATACTAAAGATCGTTTTACCCTTGAGTTTAGACATCTCACATTCCATGATGGTAAGCTGACTCTGTGAGCCATTGACAGAAGTGAAACATATGCAAAAAATCAGAGGATAAACAAGGAATTGGCAAATTATCCATAAAACAGAACAATATATCACTGGTGAACTCCAAATGTCTCAGCATTTACTCCAACTTGTATAGGCCTGAGTATAGAGGGAGTAGTAGCCCACATCACAAAACAACTAAAACCCAACCCCACCCTCCCTGCACACAACCCCACCCTCCCTGCACACAACCCCAACATGTTGGATGCTTGTATCCCATAACTGAATATTTGAAATGACCTTGAGGGTCAAAGTTCAAAGGAGAGAAAAATGAGCTGTGATTTAGTACATATAGCCCCTTTAAAAAACACAAAAGTGTCCTGCAAACAGTGAGCGTTGCATGTCACGGGGAGAAGAAAACAAAATAAACAGCTCAAAAAGAGAGGAAAAAAAGGGGGTATTTTTTTCAATGAAACAAATAGAGAATAAAAATGCAAAAGTTATGGCCTGGGAAACAGACCAGCGTGGGACTTTCATGTGAATAGTAGCTTCATGAGACCGTCATGTACAGCAGAATAGAACATCACTGTTCAGGTAATGCCTCTAAATCTTGCGTGTTACCATGAGTATATACTCCAGAAACGTAAATCCTGTAATGGTGGGGTAGTGCGTTCCGGAATGGAACTAGCAAATCCAACACAGTTCCCAAATACCACAATGAAAAACAACTATCTGTCATAACAAATCCAAGATGTAAGAACAACAGAACTCAACGAGGCTCCTAATTTGAAGTGGCATTATCGGGTAGCAATGTATGGAATCATTTAGCGATGAGCAGCAGGGCTAGACCACGCCCTAGCATCCAACCAGCAAGAGGTATCCGTGGGAGTATTGAAAAAATGCACCTTGGCTCTATCCACCACTCATAAATTTGCAGGGTATAGCATGCTGCATACCAGTTGCAAATCCTGTAGCCTTTTTTTCACATGCATAAAGCTGGCACATTGTTTCTGCGTAGCTGCAGAGAAATCGGGATACATAAATATGCGATTGCCATTATACGGTAGTTCTGCAGACATGCAATATATGCGCAATCGTCGGGGGTGGATGAGCCCCTGGAAGTGGTGGTCTTGAAGGGATCCGGTGTGCTCACTCTATAGCGAAGAAGCGAGAGAAAGTAGTGTCTGCCATATTATTCTTTAAGCCATAGTGCTAGGAAATCTTCAGGTTGTTTACCCTCTGCTCCCTCAAGAAATCCCACAAAGCAAACATTATTCCGTCTCTGGCGGTATTCCATATCGCCCAGCTTATCGGTGTGGGTAGCAACCTCCTTTTTGAAGATTTTGCACAGTGCTTTCCAGAGGACGAATGTTATCTTCCAGATCACTAATTCTCTGCTCTGCCTCTGTGGCCCTTTCTTTAACATTGTGCATTTCTTATTTTAAAAAGGACATTTCAGCTCTCATGCCATCGATGTGCTCAGTCAAGGTAGCTTGGCATGTACGTATGCACTTCATGATTTGCTTTAGGGAAGGCTCAATGTCATCCCCTGCCAGCTCTATGGCTTCCGGATCCCCCTGGGGTAGCCTAGCCAGGGAATACCCTCTTCTTAGCCCACAATGTCTGCGGGGTAGGGGGCTTACCGCAAAGGAGTCTGTGTGTAGCAGATCAGCTCTGCTCTGTTGCGCACTGCTTTTCACGTGTGTCTCTTCTGTGTGTCTGCCGCCATCTTGGGATCCCCAAGCAAATCGGTCCAAACGTTCTCCGGCAGATTCCATGGGTGATGGACCATATTTGACCATGATGGTCAGCTGTCACCTCTGTGCACCTTCAGTCAACTGCTGCAGGGAGGTATTAGTGTCTCTGACACTCAGGATCGTTGCAGTCTTAATTGTCCAGCCGGTGCCCCTGATTACCGCTGCTCACATATCAGCCGCTAGCTCCGCTGACATGCTCTGTTAACTGTAGGACCTTTATATAGACAGGTGTGAGCCTTTCCAAATCATGTCCAATCAACTGAATTTACCACAGGTGAACTCCAAGTTGTAGAAACCTCTCAGGCTGGGTTCACACTGGTGCGACATGACAGCCGTCCTACTTTTGGATCCGACTTTGCCCTGTGACTTGAAGCCGATATACGTCCGACTTTCAATGAACAGGGATCCGACTTGAATCCCCGCCAATACCAGGCACTGTGTTTGGTATGAATCTTGAGGGGGAACTCCACGCCAAATTTTGAAGAAAAAACCGGCATGGGTTCTCCCTCCAGGAGCATACCGGGCCCTTCGGTCTGATATGGATTTTAAGGGGAACCCCCTATGCTGAAAAACGGCGTGGAGGTCCCCCCAAGATCCATACCAGACCCTTATCCAAGCACGCAGCCCAGCCGGTCAGGAAAGGAGGTGGGGACGAGCGAGCGGGCGCCCTGCGGCCCCCCCACCCCAAAGCACCTTGTCCCCATGTTAATGAGGACAAGGGCCTCTTCCCGACAACCCTGGCCGTTGGTTGTCGAGGTCTGCGGGCAGGGGGCTTATCGGAATCCGGGAGCCCCTTTTAATAAGGTGGCCCCCAGATCCTGGCCCCCCCTACCCTATGTAAATGAGTATGGGGTACATCGTACCCCTACCCATTGACCTAGGAAAAAAAGTGTCAATAAAAAAACACTAGACAGGTTTATAAAGTAATTTATTAGGCAGCTCCTGGGGTCTCTTCCGACTTCTCCGCGCTCTCTGGCCTCTTCTCCGCGCTCTTCGGTTCTTTTCCCGCTCTCCGGTATCTTCTGCCGGGCTCCTCCGCTATCTTCTGCTCTTTTGCCCGCTCTTTTGCTAGCGGTGGCCCGGTCTTCTCCGTTGTTTTCTCCCCTCTTCTCTTCTTCCGATGTTGACACGACGCTCTCTCCCACTGTAATGCCGTGTGAGCGGTGCGCAACGACTTAAATAGGCATGGTCACCGGGTGATGTCACCCGATGACCCCCACCCCTTATGATGTCACCGCCCCATCATGGCTCGGGCCGTGTCATCATAAGGGGCGGGGTCATCAGGTGACATCACCCGGTGACTACGCCCCATGCCTATATAAGTCGTTGCGCACCGAGCACACGGCATTACAGCAGGAGAGAGCGTCGTGTCCATCAGAAGAAGAGAAAGTTTCTAGTGTGTGTTTTTTTTTTTTTTTTTTTTTTTTATTGACCCTTTTTCCCCCCAGGAGAATGGGTAGGGGTACGATGTACCCTATACTCATTCACATAGGGCTGGGGGCTCCCGGATTCTGATAAGCCTCCCCGCCTGCAGACCCCGACAGCCAACGGCCAGGGTTGTCAGGAGGAGGCCCTTGTCCTCATCAACATGGGGACAAGGTGCTTTGGGGTGGGGCGCCCCCCTGCTCTAAAGCACCCACCCCCCCATGTTGAGGGCATGCGGCCTGGTACGGTTCAGGGGGGGGGCGCTCGCTCATCCCCACCCCTTTTCCTGACCAGCCGGGTTGCATGCTCAGATAAGGGTCTGGTATGGATTTTGGCGGAACCCCCACGCCATTTTTTCGGCGTAGGGGGTTCCCCTTAAAATCCATATCAGACCGAAGGGCCTGGTATGCTCTTGGAGGGGGAACCCATGCCGGTTTTTTATTTAAAATTTGGCGTGGAGTTCCCCCTCAAGATCATCAGAGCACAAGTTGCATGCCAAAGTCGGATCATGCAAGACGGCCATCCGACTTTGATCCGACTTCAATGATAGTCAGTGGGCTGAAGTAGGATCAAAGTCAGACCAAAGTAGTACAGGGAGCATTTTCAAAGTCGGACCGACTTGTGTCGGACCAGTTAAGACGGCTCCTTTAGGGAAACCTTGATTTTCACATGTCATGCGACATGAGCTCCCAATGTTGAAGCGTTTGTCGAACCAGTGTGAACCCGGCCTCAGGGATGATCAGTGGAAACAGGATGCACCTAAGCTCAATTTTGAGTGTCATGGCAAAGGCTGTGAATACTTAGTACTGTACTGAACTAAATACAACTAGTTTAATCATTGATTTCAACAGTACTGGTAGATTCTGTGCCTGCCAGTTTAAAGATATATAGTGATTGGTTTAGTTATAAGTAACAGCTGTTGGTTAATTATCAAAAACATCTTCTTCCCTTTTTTTTTTTTCTATCTCAGCTTGGTCAATTTAGGTTATGACCCCCCTGAAGAAAGAGGAAGGGGCAGAGTAACTGCTTCAAATTTACAAGTTTTTACAAATTTGACAGGTAAGAAAAAATCTGCACAAACTAATATGGAAAATATGCTTAAAATTTTAGCATATAATAATGACGCCAAAAAAGGTAGACAATATGGGCTAGTTCATCCAGACTGATAATTACATTTGCAATAATGAAAGTGAATATTCCCAATTCATGTAATGAGTAGACTGCCTAAAAAATATTTACCTTCATACGTTCTACCCTTGAAGGGTCATTTGTTTAAAAACAAACCATATCTTTAACCACTTGCTGATCACTAAACATACAAAAATGTCCTGGCTGCAAGTGGTTATACCGATGAACTTGGCATTTGTTTTTTTACAGCCAGCGATTGGCTGTTCAGGAAATGTGATCTGGGTGGCTCTACAGCCACCTGATCACTTTTACTGTAGTGAGAAGGGACGGTTCCTCCAGAAAGCTAGATACAGAGGCGGTTGTGGAACATAATTTTCCCTCTATAACCCCTGATGTTTCCAAAAGGAGTACTCGTCATCTGCCAAAATGATCACATTGGGAGCTTGTTGTTGGGCGTCTTGTGAAAGCAGTAGAGGTCAATGAAGGAAAAAAAAAAGGAAAAAAAATATATAGAATTTTAAAAAAATCAAAGCACCTCTGTCATCCCCGCATTTAGGTCCCACACATGTATGTAAACAGCGATTGCACCACACATATGAAGTATCGGCATGAATGTCGGAGTGAGGGCAATATAAATAGGGCCATAATTCATGACTAACTCTACAATGATAACCTGTAAAGGCTTTTAAAGTATCGCCTATGTAAAGTTTTAGGTACCATGGTTTGTCGCCTTTTTATAGTGCACAGTTTTGTGTCTTGACATGTTTGGTATCCATTTACTCAACACAACATCTTTTATAGTTTACCAAAAAATTCGGATTTGCCTTTTGTGTGCCCTAAAATTCAACACCCACCATTTTATTCTCCACAGTCTCTGCTTTCAGAAAATATCTAATGTTTGGGGGTTTTAAGTAATTTTCTTGCAAACATTGCTGATTTTAACATGTGTGGAACATTAAAACATTTCTGCAAACAGCAAGTGTTCAAGTCCCTTTTTTGCACTAGCTCCATTAATATTTATTTTAGTGACAAATGCCATACTTTTCGCTCCATAAGATGCGCCTGACTATAAGACACACCTAGGTTTTAGAGGAGTGTAGCATGGCCCCCTTGGGAACTGCTGAGAATTACCTGCACATCTGCAGCGCAATGTCCAAGTGAACCTTCCAACCCACCTGACACTCTGGGTTCATTATCTGGGTTCAGATTAACACTATAAAGCAAGAATCAAACAACTCAGTAATATAAGGTTCTAAAATATTGTACTTGAACCCAAATTTGAAAAAGTTCTTTCACAAAAGGAAGGAATTAACCTGATGAGCTGGGATAACAGCACCCACTCAGCAAACGGATTCATTCTGGTGACACAACAATGGTTAAATGATGGATAATGTGATATACACAAGTGTACACTATATTCAGATCCGAAGTCACCGCCTAGTGGATGTTTCAGTTGACTACATATGTGGCCACACTGTGATAGATGCAAATTAGACAACCTATGCTATTCTAATGAGAGAGAGAGAGAGAATTTCCTGCTGGTATAGATAGATAGATAGAGATATCTCTATCTATATCTATCCATTTGGTTGTAGATGAAACAATAGGTTCCGGGTGGAGATGTGTGTGCACGGTGTTCTGTACTGGTGGTAGTGAATAAATAAAGATTGAGCAGCTTGCTCTCTCACCAACGACCCAAATCGATCCAAGGTTATCTAGACAGGAACACAGATGGCAACACTCCGGCAACGGATCCTCTGTCTCGGCCTTCTGTAGTGACTTTCCTCACACATCCGCACCGGTGGGTAGGCGCTGTAAGTGATGCAGGTAACAGGATTAGGCCTCGTGGTGGGAGTAGCGTTCAGCGTGGTCTCTCTCTCTCTCTCTCTCTCTCTCTCTCTCTCTCTCTCTCTCTCTCTCTCTCTCTCTCTCTCTCTCTCTCTCTCTCTCTCTCTCTCTCTCTCTCTCTCTCTCTCTCTCTCTCTCTCTCTCTCTCTCTCTCTCTCTCTCTCTCTCTTCCCCCCCAGCAGCAGATTCAAAGAGGACTATATGCCCCATAACTCACTCAGTTGGCACACAGATATGAAGTCATTGGCTGCACGAATAATCACGGGGACAAACCATGTTTAGAATACTGAAAGGTACGAAGCTTTCTAGTGACAGTCCATATCGCTACAGGAAGAAAACAAGAAAAAGAAAAATTCTGAGCCAAATGGTGTACTAAAATATAACAGAATAATATTTCTACACTGACAACCAATGTAAGGGGGCATTCTACACTGATCCCCCAATGTAACTGGGACATTTACACTGACTTCAACACAACAGGAGTATTTACATTAACCACCAATGTAATTGAGACATTTACACTGACCAGCGATGTAACAGGTGTATTTACAGTAATCCCCCCCCATATCTCTGCTAATCTCTGCATTCTTATCTCCCTCTCAGTACAGCTCTGCCCCTCTAACTCATCTGCTAACCTCTGTCCCCCAAACCCCTACTCTCCTAACCCTCCTTTCCATTCAACTCTGCACCTCAAACACCTACTCTGCTCACCTCTGCACCTCAACCCCCTCTTTGATTGCCTCTACATGCCCCCTATGCTCACCTTTGATCACAAACCCCTCCCTTTGCTTACCTTTGTACCCATGGTGATCCCTTTTCACTGTGTACCTCTTCACCCTACCTGTTCTCCTTTGCTTCCCAAGCTATAACCCCTTCACTTTACTCACCTCTGCTGCAGGGCTGCATTCTGCAAGTGTAGTATGTGGTGGGAGGCTCAATGGTAGAAGTGGCTGTTTATATCCTCTAGGTGGGCGGTATACAGAGGAAAGGGCGTGATTTGCATATGAATCGTGGTGGGTTGCCGACCTTATTTACATAAACAGTATCTCACAAAAGTGAGTACACCCCTCACATTTTTGTAAACATTTTATTATATCTTTTCATGTGACCGCACTGAAGAAATTACACTTTGCTACAATGTAAAGTAGTGAGTGTACAGCTTGTATAACAGTGTAAATTTACTGTCCCCTCAAAATAACTCACACAGCCATTAATGTCTAAACCACTGGCAACAAAAGTGAGTACACCCATAAGTGAAAATGTCCAAGTTGGGCCCAAATAGCCATATTCCCTCCTCGGTGTGACTCGTTATTGTTACAAGTTCCCAGGTGTGAATGGGGAGCGGGTGTGTCAAATTTTATGTTATCGCTCTCTCTCACTCATCCTGGTCACTGGAAGTTCATTTATGACAAAACTCTCTGAGGATCTGAAAAAAGAATTGTTGCTCTACATAAATATGGCCTAGGCTATAAGAAGATTGCCAAGACCCTGAAAATAAACTGCAGCACGGTGGCCAAGACCATACAGTGGTTTAACAGGACAGGTTCCACTCAGAACAGGCCTCGCCATGGTCGACCAAAGAAGTTGAGTGCACGTGCTCATATCCAGAGGTTGTCTTTGGAAAATAGACGCATGAGTGCTGCCAGCATTGCTGCGGAGGTTGAAGGGGTGGGGGGTCAGCCTGTCAGTGCTCAGACCATACGCCGCACACTGCATCAAATGGTCTGCATGGCTGTCATCCCGGAAGGAATACTCTTCTAAAGATGATGCACAAGAAAGCCTGGAAACAGTTTGCTGAAGACAAGCAGACTAAGGACATGGATTACTGGAACCATGTCATGTGGTCTGATGAGACCAAGATAAGCTTATTTGGTTCAGATGGTGTCAAGCGTGTATGGCGGCAACCAGGTGAGGAGTACAAAGACAAGTGTGTCTTGCCTACAGTCAAGCATGGTGGTGGGAGTGTCATGGTCTGGGGCTGCATGAGTTCATCGAGGGAACCATGAATGCCAACATGTACTGTGACATACGGAAGACGAGCATTATCCCCCTCCCTTTCGGGGGCAGGGCCACAGGGCAGTATTCCAACATGAGAATGACCCCAAACACACCCCCAAGACGACCTCTGCCTTGTCAAAGAAGCTGAGGGTAAAGGTGACAGACTGGCCAAGCATGTTTTCAGACCTAAACTGTATTGCGCATCTGTGGGGCATCCTCAAACGGAATGTGGAGGAATGCAGGGTCTCTAACATCCACCAGCTCCGTGATGTCATTATGGAGGAGTGGAAGAGGACTCCAGTGGCAACCTGTGAAGCTGTGGTGAACTCTATGCCCAAGAGGGTTAAGACATTGCTGGAAAATAATGGTGGCCACACAAAATATTGACACTTTGGGCCCAATTTGGATATTTTTACTTAGGGCTGTACTCGCTTTTGTTGCCAGCGGTTTAGACCTTAATGGCTGTGTGTTGAGTAATTTTGAGGGGACAGCAAATTTACACTGTTATACAAGCTGTACACTCACTACTTTACATTGTAGCAAAGTGTCATTTCTTCAGTGTTGTCACATGAAAAGATATATAATGAAATATTTACAAAAATGTGAGGGGTGTACTCACCTTTGTGAGATATTGTAAATGCCCGTGCGCTTTACATATAAACAGTGAGCAATTTACATGTGAATGCTGAACCTGTGGAGGTTAATTACAGAACAATACCTTGTGTTTCTCTCCCTCTAGCAGCTGAAGGCAGGGGTGAAACAGGCTTTCAGCTGGTGCAGAAAGCTGCACAGGGCATTGTTCTGCCGCCGCAACAATCCCCCTATCAGTGGCCCTGCTGGTCATTATTCGCTCCATAAGATGCACAGACCCCCCCCCCCCCCCATTTTTTTTGGGGGGGGGGGGGGGGGGGGAGTGCAACGTATGGAGCGAAAAATACGGTACTTGGACAAAATATTTTATATTGATTGGATAAATGAAAAAACCTTTTAAGCCATGTTTCTTAGCAAAACCAATGTACAGGAATATTGAAAATGGTAGTGTTATAAGCGCACATACACTGAACTGGGTGGACAGGTTTTTTGTTTTTTTTCCAACCTTGCCAACTAAGAATGCAAGTATAAATGTAAGTGTTATGGATTATAATGGTGCTATATATAAGATAAAATGGTTTGCCCCTGTGAAAGGAATTCTTCAGATGTAAATTTTAATAGGAGACTGCAAGGCAGTAGTGTTGAACAAAGGTCCTGCTTGTGGGTACCTGCCCCTTCTCTATTTATGGCCACAGTTGCCACTCTATTCTGGTGCTACTTTTGTATGAGTCTGTACAGTATTTGTGTTTAGTTCAGTTGTCCCCCTTTTTCATATAGTTTATCTGTAGATCTACTTCCATGATGTTTGTTTCCTTTAAATTTGTAAAGTAGAAATGTAAATGCAATGGCCATTTGTGATGAGCTAAATAAACGTAATTTTTTTGTTTTTTCAATTAGGTGGTATGTGTCTGTTTTACTATCAACCTCCAAAAGAAGCACAAGACATCACTTACACAGTAGCATTTTTACATAAAGGTGATAAAAAAAAGTTCAGGGTTCAGTGTTTTAAAACTGTGTGCTTGCATGTCTAACATTTCAGTACCCGATTTTTATTGTCTGGTAACCTCTTTTGTTCCTAATATTATTTTTTTCCTTGCATTTACTGCTTAGATTTTATTTATTTTTTATTTATTTTTTGCATCAGATGAGTTTATTGCCTAATGTTCCAGCCACAGTCCCACAAACACGAGACAAAACACATTCAGCATGACTTCTAAGAATTCACATTGTGTTTTTAGGGTTTGAATGAAAGCTAGAGCATTTAGAGGAAACCCACAGAACACAGCGAGATCATACAAAAATTATCCATAATATACACAGGCCTCTTCAGCAGCTTGTGAAATTTTAATAAAACAATTAAAACAGAGCTTATTTATTAGCAGGCTTAAATACAAAGTTCATGGGTAGAGTAGTCTTCTATTTGTTTAATTATTAAGAAATTCATGTGTCTATCATCTTTTAGACAATTCTTAGTACTATTATTGAAAGTTGTTTATGTAAAAACAGGCACGCTGATAAGGGGGTAGCACCAGTCCTCCTGTACAGGGCCCAGGATAGATATACATACATACATACAGTGGGGACGGAAAGTATTCAGACCCCCTTAAATTTTTCACTCTGTTATATTGCAGCCATTTGCTAAAATAATTTAAGTTCATTTTTTTTCTTCATTAATGTACACACAGCACCCCATATTGACAAAAAAAAAAGAATTTTGACATTTTTGCAGATTTATTAAAAAGGAAAAACTGAAATATCACATGGTCCTAAGTATTCAGACCCTTTGCTCAGTGTTTAGTAGAAGCACCCTTTTGATCTAATACAGCCATGAGTCTTTTTGGGATAGATGCAACAAGTTTTTCACACCTAGATTTACAATTAAATCTGTATAATAAGGTAAGCACACAATCATTAAGATTAATAAAGAATTAGATTTATTGATACAAAAATATAGTATTAATATAAAATCACAGAATCCACATAATACATAGTTGGTAAGTGATACTTGGATGTATTATTTCATAAGACGCTTGAATATGCAGAAGGCCGACATGTTTCGCAGTTTCCTGCTTCTTCAAGGGCGTCGCATGCATCTATACATTCATCTAAATGACATAAAACAACATTAGAAACTTGCTTTATTTAGTACATAATTGATGCATATTTCATTAAAACCTTGTGAGTGCTCACCCAATCAGAGATTGCAAATGCTTACGAGGGATGTGTATGGCGAGAGCTCATGGTCAAGACCCAGTTATCTGGGTCTTGACTATGAGCTCTCGCCATACACATCCCTTGTAAGCATTTGCAATCTCTGATTGGGTGAGCACTCACAAGGTTTCAATGAAATATGTATTAATTCTGTACTAAATAAAGCAAGTTTCTAATGTTGTTTTATGTCATTTAGATGAATGTATAGATGCATGCGACGCCCTTGAAGAAGCAGGAAACTGCGAAACATGTCGGCCTTCTGCATATTCAAGCGTCTTATGAAATAATACATCCAAGTATCACCAACTATGTATTATGTGGATTCTGTGATTTTATATTAATACTATATTTTTGTATCAATAAATCTAATTCTTTATTAGTCTTAATGATTGTGTGCTTACCTTATTATACAGATTTAATTGTCTCCCTCAAAAATCCCATTTCCTTAGGGGCAGCATAGTCTTCCTCCTCCTAATTTTACATTTTTACACACTATCAGGGCTTGGCAACACCTATCTGTATCTGTAAAGGATCCAACAACATTTACTTTCACTGTTGGGACTGTATTGGACAGGTGATGAGCAGTGCCTGGTTTTCTCCACACATACCGCTTAGAATTAAGGCCAAAAAGTTCTATCTTGGTCTCATCAGACCAAACAATCTTATTTCTCACCATCTTGGAGTCCTTCAGGTGTTTTTTAGTAAACTCCATGCAGGCTTTCATGTGTCTTGCACTGAGAGGCTTCCGTCGGGCCACTCTGCCATAAAGCCCCAACTGGTGGAGGGCTGCAGTGATGGTTGACTTTCTACAACTTTCTCCCATCTCCCGACTGCATCTCTGGAGCTCAGCCACAGTGATCTTTGGGTTCCTCTTTACCTCTTCCACCAAGGCTCTTCTGCCCCGATAGCTCAGTTTGGCCAGACGGCCAGCTCTAGGAAGGGTTCTGGTCGTCCCAAACATCTTCCATTTAGGGATTATGCAGGCCACTGTGCTCTTAGGAACCTTAAGTGCAGCAGAAATTTTTTGTAACCTTGGCCAGATCTGTGCCTTGCCACAATTCGGTCTCTGAGCTCTTCAGACAATTTCTTTTGACCTCATGATTCTCATTTGCTTTGACATGCACTGTGAGCTGTAAGGTCTTGTATAGACAGGTGTGTGGCTTTCCTAATCAAGTCCAATCAGTATAATCAAACACAGCTGGACTCAAATGAAGGTGTAGAACCATCTCAAGGATGATCAGAAGAAATGGACAGCACCTGAGGTAAATATGAGTGTCGCAGCAAAGGGTCTGAATACTTAGGACCATGTGATATTTCAGTTTTTATATATATTACATATATCTGTATCTCTTTATGGCAGTTAAGTAGACCGGCAGGGTGTGGAGCAATTACTGTAACCGAGCCCCCGTGGCTTCCCCTGCATCGGAACCATCTTCTCCTCTCTCTCCTGTTTGGTTCCAGTAATTGTGTCCCCATTATTCTGATCACCCTCTTCCACAATCGGACCCTCCCTTCCTACAGCTCTGATTCCCTCCATGTGCCCCCTTGCAGAGCTGCCAGATGTCATATTTACTGTCCCCTTCATTTCTTAAATGAACACAGTAAGCAATGGGTGCCGATCAACCCTGTGTTCATTTATAACTGAAACATAGTTAATTGTGTTTACTCAGTCATCGCTGCAGCAAAAGAAGCCACTGGATTTGTTTTAAAGGCGGCGGGAGTCCCATCGCATGTCGCATATTTTTTTACATTTTGCTATAATACCTATCTAATAAAACAATGTTGGTGAAACAAATCTCAATAAGAGTATATTGATTAGTTTGCGCAAAAAGTTAGTGTGTACAAAATGGGGGATAGATTTATGGCTTTTTTTCATTAGTAATGGATGTGATCAGTGATTTTTAGCGGAACTGCGACATTGCGGCAGACCCAACGCTTTTGACACTTCTTTTTCTTTTTCTTTTTTTTTTTGGACCAGTGACATTATTACAGTGATCGGAGCTAAAAATATCCACTGATCACTGTATAAATGACACTGGCAGGGAAAGGGTTAACACTAGGGGCGATCAAAGGGTTAAGTGTGTCCTAGGGAGGTGTTTTCTGTGGGGCAATGGACTGACTGGGAGTACAGAGAGATCACTGTTCCTGATCACTAGGAATAGCAGATCTCGCTGTACTCTCCTATAAGAACGGGGATCTGCTTTGTTTACGTAGGCAGATCTCTGTTCTGCTTGCCTCTTTCCCGCGATCGCAGGTGGCCAGCTGACATTGCGTCCCGCAGCACGCCCGCAGTGCCACATGCATAGACCGACGTACAGGTATGTCGGTTCGCGCAGCCGAGCCGCCTTGCCGCAGTATATGTGCGGAAGGCGGTCAGCAAGTGTTTAAAGGACAAGTTCACTTTTATTTTTGTTTTTTTTACTTTTTTTTTTGTTTTTTTTAATTCCAGCTCCCCTATGTACATATATAGAAGTAATTTACTTGTTTTGCCAAAATCAGGTTTCCATCTAATAAACTCATGCATACTTCACTGTCTTGTTTCATGTTTCAAAACACTGCTCGATTACTTCTGCCTTACTTCCTGGACATACTTTAGGTCATGACACAGAAAGTAGTTGACCAGCTGAGGGTAGATGATGCAGGGTGTGTGCTAATGAGATCAGCTGGTCAACTCCTTACTGTGCCATGACCTAAAGTATGTCCACGAAGTAAGGCATAAGTAATTGTGCAGTGTTTTGAAACCACCATAAAGACAGTGAGGTAAGCGTGCTTATAATAAATGAAAAGCTGTTTTAGTGCTATATTGGTACATGGGGGAGCTGGAATTTAGAAAAAAAAGGTGAACTTAAGCAACTGATCAAACCAATCTTGGTTTGATCAACCATGTCCTTTATAAAGAGGACATGGCCCATGCATCACAAGGGATGTTGTTCATCCTTTCTGATAGCAATAAAAGTGATTAAAAAAAAATTAAAGATACAGTGTGTAAAAAAAATAATAATAATAATAAAAAAAAAAAAAAATTAAAGCGCCCCTCGTTCCCCCAAGCTCACGCCAAAATGCAAACATTCACATATGTCCCACACTCATATGTAAACGGTAACTGCACAACACCTGAGATATCGCCGCAAGGGAAATAATTTTAGCGCCAGACCTGTATTACTAGTAACTGTAACTAGTAACCTGTAAAGGCTTTTGGGTTTTCAGAATGTGTGTGTGTGTGTGTTTGTTTTTTTTTTCCTTGGGCCAACTCTTCTGAAAAATATATATTTATGTAATTAAAGTATGGTATGGGTTCATTAAACTCCTATTTAGGGTGAGCTTTGCCACATGTCATTTTTTGTGACTTTTTGTTTTTAATTAGTCAATTTAACAATTTTATATAAAGATGATCTCTTTCTTGAAGCAGAACTAAACTATCTGAGCACCACAAACCAAAAATGCTATTTTAATTAATTTTGAATATTCAAAGCAAACTCATCCATCCATCCATTTTACATTTATGATATTTTCTGTATGCTTGTGTGTCATTTTACAGTGCATGCCTACTTCAGATATTTCCTGTTTTTTGCATTCATTATAAGCTCTTGGAAACCACTGGCTGGATCTTAAAATCAAAGCTTGTTTTTTGTTTCTAGGATGTAGCAAAACTTTTAAAATTGAAACGCCAATGAAAGACACTAGCAACTGCAAGCTCAAGAGATTATCTTTTATAAATCTAGGTAAGAAATAATTTGGCATATATTTGTAGCCACAACATATAATAATCGTCATGGCTTTGCAGGTTTTTATTTTTTATAGCGTAACTCCCCATTTGCTGAGGAAAACAATAATCCTCGCTAGGTCAGTTTTTTTTTTTTTTATATTGCGAAGATTTTAGCAAACATCAGTTCAAAGACCAATCTATTGCTGTTTTTGTTCAGATTAATTTATGGATTCTACTCCCTCCTCTAGGTTGTCTTCTTACTACAGTCACATCATCAGTCCCAACGTAGTAATAAGGAATAAAGTACTGATAAAATGACAGCAAACATGAGCAGGATAAAAGAATATAAAAAAGATAGCCGCGCTTAGGACAAATAGAAAATGAGGTAAAGATTAAAAAAGAATAGAAAATTAAAGGAATTAAAGGTAGCTGCCTCCCCTACTAGGGCTCCCCTAAGAAGAGCTCTAGACAGTATCTAAATTAAAAGAAAAATGGGGGGTGTGTGGCGCTTACCCATACACTACAAGAAAAAGGGGCTACGTTAAGGGTGTGCTAGGGACTAGCCCTACATATACATTAACCAACAGCCTGATATCCTGTACCCAGTATCTATTGTGCAGAACAGAAGTGGTATGAAAAGTCAGAAAGTAGGGAGTGGCGCTGTGCATAAAAGAGGGAATATCGGTATATAGTAATCCTACTAATAAAATAACTGACGTGTCTATATAATATTCTCAAGGATATAAATTAACAATGTGATATTGGATACAATGGTGTATACCAAACATGTAAAGTGATAAGTGCTAGTTGGTGTAAAAAAATTAAATACTATATATTAGTGCAACCATAATCCCATATACTCAAAGGAGAGAAATTATAAACTAAATATTTTTGTTAGTGTAATCATGATCCCATATACAAAAACAGAGAGAGGTCATGAAATATAAGCACTAATGGCCCATACGGTGATCCGTTTTGTATTCATCGGTCTGTTATATAAAAACCAAACAAACCAAAAGTGACAGGGGCAAAGTGACAGGTGCAGACCAATTATTGGTATTTCAACCCCTAAATGGTAATGTGCAAATAAACTTCAAATAGTATGTAATATTCCTGTAATAAATCCTCAATACCAAAAAAATGACAATTACAAAATTAACCAAATATTGGTATTCCCACCCCTAAGTGATAATGTGCAAGTAAACTTCAAATAGTATATAATGAATCCTCTATACTCTCAAATAATATATAATATGTATTTTTGTGTTGAATCTTCAACCAAAGAAAAAAGTCCTATGTAATGTGCAATATCAAATGTTCATAAAGTGACATAATATGTCTTCCAACCAAATTCTTCCTGATCTTAACAGACTCCCCCTGATGTGATTGCACTCACCGGAGCGCTATACCCCTGATAGCAGGTGTGCTGTGCTGTGCTGTGCTAAACCTTCCTATTAAATGGCTTGACTTATTGTCTGCAGCCCTTCTTTATATTTTTCTGATACATGAGGGTATTGCCGCATTGTGACCCACCTGGATATCATTGGAGACATCTAAGAAACAGCAGCAGTGAGCAGCAAAGCCTACCTAAAGCACTACAGGCCTGATACCCCTGCAGGGGTTCCGACAGTTGGTGAGTGGGCAATTTGAGGGGGGAGCACAGAAGTCACCAGTCAACTCTGTTCACAGAAAGTCACCCTGGGAAATATCTTGCCTTGCTGTCGTGAAAAGTGCATGGGACTAATATACAGTGCTTCAATCGTCATAATATATGAACTGTGAAAACACTGATACATGTATGCATATGGTGGATGTAGCCTCTCTTTATAGGAATTAGCAAACCTCACTAGCATATGCTTTCTGCTATATAGATTGTTTCCAGCTGCTTTGTAATACTGCTGGATATGGTTACTGATTTAGAGATTGGCTATCGATCTATCAGTATCATATAGTGTCTATATAAGGTTTACTCTTATATGTTTTACATATCATCCTTAACGCAGACTGTATGCAATAATGGTTATGATTTACACATATGTCTCCTACCCATTTTCAGTAGTATAAAATATTCCCTCCCATACATCTTTGAGGGTTTAGAATCTTGTATATATGAGATAGATAATAAAATGTTATGCTAATGTTTCCTGCATAGGCTTAGCCAACAGGTTTTTCAGGTAGCGCCGTTCTATCCCTAAGTTTTTATAATATATAAGCGTAAGATGTTTGTTTCCCAGGTTCCGATGTCCTTCCGAATCCTCAGGTGTTGATATCCTTTCAATTTCAAATCCCTCAATCTGGGTCATCCACTCATGCAAAGGGAGGAGGTAGGGGGAAAGGTCCGCTATCCCCTATTCCAATCCTGTTCCCAGCCGAACATCCGCTTCAGCATATTATATAAAAATAAAAAATGATCCATATAGCGTAACTCCGTTTGGATAGATTTATTAATGCTGCTGAAAAAAATCCAAGGAGTACAGCCAATTCCAAGGAATATAGTTTAAAAAATAGAGGAGGGAGCATACAAGCTCTCTAACTCTCCTCTCGATCCGGGGACGCAGCGCTACTCACAGCCACCGCTTGCGTTCCACCGGTCAAGTAACAGAAACCACGGTCTCAGGAAATGACGTTGGGCATGCCAAGATAGTCCCACCTTACGCGTTTCGTCACACAGACGTCATCGGAGGCGCTGCCATCTTGGCCCTCCCAACGTCTTATATCTTGAGTGTATTCCATGCTGCGGCCAATCCTCCGCTAGAAGCTATACAACGAGTGTCACGCGGATCCAATCAAGAAGTCACTCATCAGGGAGATACGGGCCCAGAAACCATTTTAATATCAACCTCATTAATTCAGAGGGCAAATAGGATCTCCTTAAGCGCCATCTAGTGGTATATTATAAATAATACTATTGTTTACGTGGAATGGCAGCGGTGAGAAAAACCCTTTGCAAACCAGATATTATCTAGTAAAACCTTATACAAAATATTAAAATCCTATTCTAATAACAATCGGATATCCTTAAAACCCATACATACAAGAAGAGGTATAAATAGATTTGTTCTAATTTTCCCAAGAGGTATTAATTTTAAAAGTTTATATAAAGGGAAAAAAAAAGGAAAAAATATATATAAAGATGGAGAAATGAAGAAATAAAAAATAAACAATAAAAAACGGAAAAAACACAATAAAAATTTTTTTCAAAGGAGAAATTAAAAATAATAAATATGACGATAAAAAATCTATATAAAGGTATACATACAACAAATGATAGCGGGTGTATGTCATGTAATCAGAGCAAGTGTAAACGGAGGGATTAAGTTCATTTACAGTTAATGTGAGAGATTAAAAATTCCCGTCTAGACTATTATGTAATTTCTATGCATTGTGTTGGAGCCATCACTAAGGGAAAGATTAATTAAATACTATATGTTATATAAAAAATCTCCAAATATCCACGGAGATCCAGAAGCAAGCTCAATGTGGGAACCTGAAATAATACAACAAAATGTAAAATCCACTTATTTAAAAATTGGATAAGAAACAATTCAGATCGATGTCTACATTCAACCCCCTAGGGACCAAACTCCCTAGGCGGTATATCCACTTAGTTTCATTCTGGGACACCTTTATTCTTTTATTACCGCCCCTCCAGTGATCTTTAATCGAATCAATACCGTAAAAAATTAGTCCCGTGGGATCTCTATTGTGGACCTCATCAAAGTGCCTAGAGAGGTTGTGTTTTGGAAAGCCTTTTTTAATATTATTAATATTTTCTCTAATCCTGACACGGAGAGGCCTAGTGGTTCTTCCCACATACTGTAACCGACAGGGACATTCAATCACATATGTAACGTGAGTGCTTTCACAGGTGATCAATTCCCTGATTTTGTACTCTCTCCCTGATCTAGATTTAAAGGATGATTTTTTTCTTTGCCTGTTTTTTACTCACCCGACAGGGCAGGCACTTTTGACATCTATAGAAGCCTTTCATCTCAGGGAACAATCTGACCGTTTTGGGTGGGTCGATCACATTGTGTACCAGCTGGTTCCTCAAATTAGGGGCCTTTTTGTAGATGAATCTTGGCTTTTTTGAAAGTATCTCTGCCAAAATTCTATCGGATTTTAAAATTGGTCAATATTTCCTAATTATGTGTTCGACCGAACGGTATTGGTTATTAAAACCGGTAATAAAGGCCATATCCATCCCGGAGTAGTTGTCATCTTTCTCCTTTTTTTCTTAATAGGAAATCACGATCCAAACCTCCTATCTCCATCATCTGCCTAATTAGGGGTTCTTTTTGGTATCCTTTATCAATAAATTTCTTGATCAGAGTGTCAGCTTGTGTGTAATAGTCATCTATCTTGTAGCAATTTCTTCGTAACCTCATCAGTTGACCTTTCGGAATATTCTCCTTCCACTTGGGATGGTGACAACTAGATGTTGGGATGTAGCCATTGCGATCCGTTGTTTTAAAAAAAGTTCTGGTGTGTAATTCATTGTTCTCTTTTAAGATCTGTACATCTAGATAATCTATCTCTTGAGGATCGCATTTCCCACTGAAAGAGATGCCATATTGATTTTGATTCATTATTCTCAAGAAATCCTGGAAAGAGTCTGCCGTGCCTCTCCACACGATGATCACGTCATCAATATACTTGACTTGTGGGAAGAAGAATACATATACAAGAAATTACGCCCAGAGATTGAATTCTACCGTCGCTATATTGATGTTATGATCAATAGAGAACAATGAATTACACACCAGAACTTTTTTTAAAACAACGGATCGCAATGGCTACATCCCAACATCTAGTTGTCACCATCCCAAATGGAAGGAGAATATTCCGAAAGGTCAACTGATGAGGTTACGAAGAAATTGCTACATGATAGATGACTATTACACACAAGCTGACACTCTGATCAAGAAATTTATTGATAAAGGATACCAAAAAGAACCCTTAATTAGGCAGATAATGGAGATAGGAGGTTTGGATCGTGATTTCCTATTGGGAAAAAAAGGAGAAAGATGACAACTACTCCGGGATGGATATGGCCTTTATTACCGGTTTTAATAACCAATACCGTTCGGTCGAACACATAATTAGGACGGTCAGATTGTTCCCTGAGATGAAAGGCTTCTATAGATGTCAAAAGTGCCTGCCCTGTCGGGTGAGTAAAAAATAGCCAAAGAAAAAATCATCCTTTAAATGTAGATCAGGGAGAGAGTATTAAATCGGGGAATTGAACCTGTGAAAGCACTCACGTTACATATGTGATTGAATGTCCCTGTCGGTTACAGTATGTGGGAAAAACCACTAGGCCCCTCCGTGTCCGGATTAGAGAACATAATATTAAAAAAGGCTTTCCAAAACACAACCTCTCTAGGCACTTTGATGAGGTCCACAATAGAGATCCCACGGGACTAATTTTTTACGGTATTGATTTGATTAAAGATCACTGGAGGGGCGGTAATAAAAGAATAAAGGTGTCCCAGAATGAAACTAAGTGGATATACCGCCTAGGGAGTTTGGTCCCTAGGGGGTTGAATGTAGACATCGATCTGAATTGTTTCTTATCCAATTTTTAAATAAGTGGATTTTACATTTTGTTGTATTATTTCAGGTTCCCACATTGAGCTTGCTTCTGGATCTCCGTGGATATTTGGAGATTTTTTATATAACATATAGTATTTAATTAATCTTTCCCTTAGTGATGGCTCCAACACAATGCATAGAAATTACATAATAGTCTAGACGGGAATTTTTAATCTCTCACATTAACTGTAAATGAACTTAATCCCTCCGTTTACACTTGCTCTGATTACATGACATACACCCGCTATCATTTGTTGTATGTATACCTTTATATAGATTTTTTATCGTCATATTTATTATTTTTAATTTCTCCTTTGAAAAAAAATTTTATTGTGTTTTTTCCGTTTTTTATTGTTTATTTTTTATTTCTTCATTTCTCCATCTTTATATATATTTTTTCCTTTTTTTTTCCTTTATATAAACTTTTAAAATTAATACCTCTTGGGAAAATTAGAACAAATCTATTTATACCTCTTCTTGTATGTATGGGTTTTAAGGATATCCGATTGTTGTTAGAATAGGATTTTAATATTTTGTATAAGGTTTTACTAGATAATATCTGGTTTGCAAAGGGTTTTTCTCACCGCTGCCATTCCACGTAAACAATAGTATTATTTATAATATACCACTAGATGGCGCTTAAGGAGATCCTATTTGCCCTCTGAATTAATGAGGTTGATATTAAAATGGTTTCTGGACCCGTATCTCCCTGATGAGCGACTTCTTGATTGGATCCGCGTGACACTCGTTGTATAGCTTCTAGCGGAGGATTGGCCGCAGCATGGAATACACTCAAGATATAAGACGTTGGGAGGGCCAAGATGGCAGCGCCTCCGATGACGTCTGTGACGAAACGCGTAAGATGGGACTATCTTGGCACGCCCAATGTCATTTCCTGAGACCGTGGTTTCTGTTACTTGACCGGTGGAACGCAAGCGGTGGCTGTGAGTAGCGCTGCGTCCCCGGATCGAGAGGAGAGTTGGAGAGCTTGTATGCTCCCTCCTCTATTTTTTTAAACTATATTCCTTGGAATTGGCTGTACTCCTTGGATTTTTTTCAGGAGTATTAATAAATCTATCCAAACGGAGTTACGCTATGTGGATCATTTTTTATTTTTATATAATATGCTGAAGCGGATGTTCAGCTGGGAACAGGATTGGAATAGGGGATAGCGGACCTTTCCCCCTACCTCCTCCCTTTTGCATGAGTGGATGTCCCAGATTGAGGAATTTGAAATTTGAAAGGATATCAACGCCTGAGGATCGGAACCTGGGAAACAAACATCTTACGCTTATACCCCTGCAGGGGTATAGCGCTCCGGTGAGTGCAATCACATCAGGGGGAGTCTGTTAAGATCAGGAAGAATTCGGTTGGAAGACATATTATGTCACTTTATGAACATTTGATATTGCACATTACATAGGACTTTTTTCTTTGGTTGAAGATTCAACACAAAAATACATATTATATATTATTTGAGAGTATAGAGGATTTACTACAGTAATATTATATACTATTTGAAGTTTACTTGCACATTATCACTTAGGGGTGGGAATACCAATATTTGGTTAATTTTGTAATTGTCATTTTTTTGGTATTGAGGATTTATTACAGGAATATTACATACTATTTAAAGTTTATTTGCACATTACCATTTAGGGGTTGAAATACCAATAATTGGTCTGCATCTGTCACTTTGCACCTGTCACTTTTGGTTTGTTTTTTTTTTTTTATAACAGACCGATGAATACAAAACGGATCACCGTATGGGCCATTAGTGCTTATATTTCATGACCTCTCTCTGTTTTTGTATATGGGATCATGATTACACTAACAAAAATATTTAGTTTACAATTTCTCTCCTTTGAGTATATGGGATTATGGTTGCACTAATATATAGTATTTAATTTTTTTTACACCAACTAGCACTTATCACTTTACATGTGTGGTATACACCATTGTATCCAATATCACATTGTTAATTTATATCCTTGAGAATATTATATAGACACGTCGGTTATTTTATTAGTAGGATTACTATATACCGATATTCCCTCTTTTATGCACAGTGCCACTCCCTACTTTCTGACTTTACTCCTTTTGGGGTTACACGGAGGTGTTCCCTTCCTATATAGGGGGGCAGCAGTTGAAAAAATACCCTGAAGCGCGGATCCACTGACAAATAAGAAGTAGTATGAAAGTGATAAAAACCAAAGCTAGAAGGTCATGTGAAAAGTAAGAATAAAAATGTTATATTATTCGATCCTAAATTGAAAAACCACAAAGTCTACCCTAAAAGTGCATGTGCTATGTGCATCCAATTATGTGAATAAGAATTATAGTATCACAAAGGTACCATTACAAATATATATTGCTAAGTGCATATATTGCATAAATGTCACCAGAAAAAAATATGCACAAGACCTGATATTTCAACACCATAAAAAAGGAAAGTGCATAGAATGTGTTGTTGCACATAAATTATAAATAAGTGTCCACAAGTGTTGCATCCAAAAACTATAAAGAACAAAACCCAAATTAGAATTAAAAAATAAAATAAAGATACAAAGAGTTGTTTAGTGTCCAGAACCCAAAACACCATGTATACCCTGCAGGGGTAATGCGTATGACTGTTGTATTCTAGAGCGCCAATCCACCAAGGTATATACACTGTAGAACCCAGCCGTATTCCTCTAATTTCTGGTACCTTGGACGTAACCAATGTTGTGTACCTCATGGAAGATAAAAGTAGGCTCCCATAGTGTAGTAAAAGTGGTATTTTATCCGTTTTATTAAAAGTCAAGCATATAAAAAATATATACAAAAAAGCAGTGTTGGTCTGCGGCCGCCTACAGGCTGTTAATGTACAAGCCGCAAACGAAGGAGCAACAAAAGTAACCCGAGATATGGACACTGCAGCGGCCCACTGCGTTCCAACCTCTCGAGTTCCGGGAAGTGACGTAGTGTGGCTCCGTCGTACGCGTTTCGTCATTGACAACCTCCGCGACTGTGCCACACTGCTGCACGCTACGTCAAGATATAGGAAAACGACCATTTATGTCCAGCCTCCAGTTTAAGGGTTAGCCAATCGGTCTTGGTTGCCAGGTAGAAGTGCCGGATCATGTGTAGCCAAAAAACATGCTATATCGGGATAATTAAGGGACCAGCCCTGTGTGGTTTGCATATATTTAATAGAACCCATAGTTACGCTCTCCCATATCCATAATATAGCGGATGTACATATAAAAAATGTTCACATAAATGTTATAAAACACATATAATACAAGGGGGAGGCTTAATACGTGGGTCCAGAGTATATTTATGGGATAGGGATTCAACTCATCGTCTCCTCCTAGGGGCAACAGGCTAAATTACATGAAATATAAGATCAATCATGTCAGATATTACTAGGTAAGAAATAATAGCCGGTCCATCACTATTTGCACATCTCTGCAAGTATAATAAAGTATCCCCCATTGGTAGTAGCCGCAATCCAGCTTATCATAAAATTATACATAAAAAGCAAACAACAATACTTAAAATAAGAGTAGGGTAATAAGTACTTGTGCGCACACCAAAAATTAATTATCCAGCAATATAAAAATATAAAAATATGAAAATATAAAAATATAAAACTCATCTACTAGAAAAACGAATAGCAGCCACAAATATTAGTGTTCACACACCTAGAGACAATCGATAAAAGGGTTTGATATGCGGCGCTAATCTAAATAAGTGGATTCCTGGGACGCCAAGGAGATAAAGACTAGTGAAAAAATGCCATTAAAAACTCAAAAAAATGACAATAATTCTAAGGTGCGTGGATACGTGGATATCAAATAATAGAAAAAATATGCTATATATCAAAGCCAAATGAAGAACAATAATGTTCGCCAAGCTCATACAAGGAGGAAAGAATAGCGACTACAGATGATAATGTTCACAAATCTAAAACCAAGTGCGGGGGGTAAAACTGCGGCGTAAAAATGGAAGGGTATATTCCCGGGATGCCAAAGACAAAGACAATGGACACCGCGGGAATATAACCAGAGAGGAAGATGCAGGTAGCAATTCAAAAATTTCTATAATGCGTGAATAGCTGGTAATTCCTCGAGCGGGATATGCTATGTGACAACAAACCAATGACCACACCAAGAAGAGGAATCCAGGTACGGAGCCAGTTTATGTAAATTAATATTCCACTAATTTTTTGCGACAAAGAGTACAAACGAATCAATGTTGCATCAAAAAAAGTGCGGCTAATTGGGGAACTAGATGACTGGGATCTAAATAATTGGTGGCCTCTTTAACCTTAATTGTGTAAACAATAAATTCTAATCGTGACTCCAACAATACAGTGTTCCTAATTATAAATAGGTGCAAACAATAATTCAATAATTCAGTGCAACATCCAAGGTATGGACAAGTGAATAAGTGAATGAATAATTACATTTAAATAGACAAAGGTCCTAATGATCGAAAAACAAATACAAATAATTAATTGCTATATTGAATAAACCTTAATTAAGAAAAAAAGTGAATGAAACTAAAATAGCTAACATTAAACTCTATAGAGAGCACTCTATACATTAAAAGTGCAAAAATTTGTGCAGCATCCAAAAAACAAATGAAAAAATGAGTGTCCAGTTTAAACAAGGAAGTGTATCAAATCGGACAATTGTTTCTACTAAGCAAAGAATGTATCTTCCAAAAAATATATAATAACACACCATCAAATCCCAAAGCCAGTGTTCAGCACAAATATCAACTGAATATGGAAACAAGGGATTAGAATCCCAAAGTGAATAAAGAAAGTTCCTCAACTGAAAAAATGAAGAAATAGATGTAACAGGACATCCTAATCACATCCCCTTCGTGATGAATGAAAAAAACAATCCTTCACATATCCCCAGTGAAGGCAGACAAGTGTAAAGATAAATATACCGGTTCCCCCAGCCTCTCACCTCCCGGCTGAGCGATAACAGCCCAAAAAGTAGCCTCACGCTGTCTGTGCTTGCAGGTGGTTTTAAAAGCTGTCAGCTCCCAACAAGATGATATCGGCCTTTAGTGTAGATGGTAAAGCTTCTCCCGATCTCCAAGTTTCTCACGCAGTGTTCACTCAAAAGAATAAGGGGAAGGATTCCATAGTGTAGTATGTAAATCATCAATCTTTTATTAAATAGTAGCCCACTTACATTTAAAAACTAGCAACATCAGCAGAAACTTAAAACCGGCTCACTGACTCACCGATCCCGGCCGTGATCGGAAAGACAAGCAGCCCAGCAATACCGCCTCTCTTCACCCTGACGCGTTGCGTGACTGTCACGTCACTTTCTCAAAGGGAATGAAGAAAGGCGGACACGGATCGTTCTTATGGCAGAGGGGTAACCATGGCAACCCATCTGACACGAGCATAACGGCGGGATAAAGCGGCACTCCTTGTGCACATTATAACATACATTAATCCTAAACAAATCTCCAAAATTCTAATATAATTGGCCATGTTTTCATACATAGTTAGAAAATACTACAGGTAAATTAAAAGATGTAGTACATGTATATAAATAAACTAAAAACATATAAATAAGAACAGATAAGGGGAGGAATGGAAGAGACTCCCTCTAGTGGTCCATCATAAAAACTACAGATCCAGGTAAAAATGACAAGCAAGAGATTAAACTTCACAGTGTTTACGAATATAGGCAAACAACACATATAAGAATCTAGCTTTAAAATCCTAAAAGTTGTTCTAAAAAATAGAGGATCTAATTAGGTATTAAAATCAAAGAAATTCATAATAATGCCTATTATAAAGGTGAATGGCCCAAGGGGAGAATTAATATGTAACAGCAATTCTAATAGTTAGAGATAAAGCAATTTAGGTCAAACTCAACATTGTGACCCAAAGGCGTTAAAGTACGGAGCTCATGTATCCAACGAGATTCTGCCTGACTTAGTTTTATCACTTTATTATCACCCCTCCAATGGGGTTTATATTTCTCAATTCCCCATACTTTTAATGAGGAGGGGTCCCTATTATGATATTGGTCGTAGTGTTTTGACAGACTATGTTTCGGATAGCCTTTCTTTATATTTTGGGTATGTTCTCTCAGTCTCTTCCATAATTCTCTTTTTGTTCGTCCTACGTACTGGATCTGACAGGGACATTCCAGCAAATAAACTACTCCCTCTGTCCGGCAAGATATAAATTCTTTGATTTGGTATTCTCTATTGGTAACTGTTGATTTGAAATTGCATTTTTTCTTTTTGACCTCATTTGTGTGTCTGCAGGTGTAACAAGTCTTACAGGGATAGAAGCCCTTCCCATCAAAGAAGGAAAAATTTCTCCGCGGGGGGAGGGTCTAGTACATTTTTAGCAACCAGATCCCTCAATGTGGGAGCTCTCCGATATGTGAATCTCGGTTTCTCTGGCAGTAGCGCCCCCAGGTGCCTGTCTGCTTTCACTACATTCCAATATTTTCTAAAGATTTTTTCTATTTGCTTGTGTTGCAGACTATAATCCATCACTAATGGTACAGAGTTCATAGAGTTAGTTTCTCTACTTGAATCCTCTATTAGTTTACTTCTATCCATAGCCTCCACTTCTTTAATTTTTTCCTTTATGAAATCAGAGCCATATCCCTTTTGGACAAATCTTTGTCCAATAAATTCAGCTTGTTTCAGAAATACCTCTTGTTTTGTACAATTTCTTTTCAGCCTAGTAAGCTGGCCTTTTGGTATATTGTTTAGCCAGGGGGCATAATGACAGCTATCTATTGGCAGATAGCTGTTTCTGTCAACTTGTTTAAAAAATGTTTGGGTAATAAATCTTCCATCCTCTTTTAAAATTTCCAAATCTAAAAATTGTATTTTTTCATCATTGATCTCCCATGATAGATTAATATTTTTATTGTTAAGATTCAAGTTAAAACCGAAGTCCATCAAGCTTTCCCTGTCGCCAGCCCAGATAACGATAATATCATCAATAAATCTTTTAAATAAAAGAAGTTGCTGGGGTCTGTTCTTATATACGGCTTCCTCCTCCCATTCCGCCATATACAGGTTAGCTACGCTGGGTGCATACTTGGCACCCATTGCAATACCACAAATTTGTTTGAAGAAGTCATTTTCATGCCAAAAATAATTGTGATCCAGACTATATCTTAAACACTCCAATAAAAACTTTCTTTGCACCGCTTTTAAATCACTAAATTTCTTCAGGGCCCATTTTGTTGCTTGTATCGCCTCTTCGTGGTTAATTATGGTATACAGCGATGCTACATCTGCTGTTGCAAGATAAACTGGTTTATCCCCAAATGTGACAGTGTCCAATAACTGGAGTAGATGTTTGGTATCTCTTAGGAAGGACTCAGTTTTTCTCACTAATGGTTGTAGGAACCAGTCTATATACTCCCCTATTCTTGCTCCCACTGAGTTGATTCCATTCACAATTGGCCTTCCTGGAGGTTTCTCTTTATTCTTATGAATCTTGGGGAGGGTATATATAACTGGGGTACGACATCCACGTAATTGTAAATATTTTGCCTCTTTTTTATTTAGTAGGCCTCTAGATTTTCCTCTTTCTAGCAGATAGGTTAGATCATCTTTATACTGTATTATCGGATTTCCCGGCAATTTTAAATAAGTGGTGGTGTCACTCAATTGTCTTTTTAATTCCTCCTGATAATCCTTCTTCGATTGAATCACTATTGCTCCTCCTTTATCGGCCTGTCTTACCACAATTTCTCTTCTCTCTTCCAATTTTTGGATACCACTCTTAATCTCCATGGGATCATTTATTTTCCTGATTTTTAGATCATGCAAATCTTTCAGGACCATTTTCCGAAACACTTCAATGTTTCCCTCTGTTCCCAGTGGGGGGTTGAATAGTGATTTATTCTTCAGGTCACTGTGTTTGATTTCACTTATCAACGTGTTGTTCCTTATTAAATTCTCTCCTGGTTTGCTCAACATATACTTCTTAATGTGAAGACTCCTGGCGAATTTGTTAATGTCTACGTACGTACTGAATTTATTTAAGTTCTTTTTAGGCGCAAATTTCAGGCCTTTGTCTAATACTTTAATTTCATCTCTCGTTAATTCCACCCCACTGATGTTAACTATCCCTTCTCCTATTGGTCTCGTTTTCTTCTGTTTTTTAGCTCCTGCTCTGCATCCACGTTTGGTTTTTCGTTTCTTCCAGACGGTTTTTCTGAATCTCTTCGTGGAGATCTCTTTACTTTTTTCTCTCGATCCCCCTCTCTCCGATGTTCTTGATTCCTTTCTTCCCTTCTTGTGTCTCTCCTCACTCCACGCTCTGGACTCCTCCTCGGAGATCTTCGTGATCCATTTTCCGTCCGATAACGCCTGGGGGAATCCCGGCGTCTCATCTCTAAAAAACGCCTAGGGGTTCTGTCACGCCCCTCATGCTGGTATCTGGGAGTTCTTCCCCTTTCATATTGATATCTGGGGGTACGTCCTCCTTCTTCATCTCTTCTTAGGTGTTCATACCGATTGTATGTTGGAACATTATAGTGGTTTTCATAAATTACCTGCTCATGTTTTCCATCATAGTACTGCGGCCTAGTATCTCTCCTCCTATTTTCATAGGGTATTGGGTCATACTTCCTATCATAATCTTGTGGTCTGACGACATTCCTCCTATTCTCGTAGGGTGCTTGATCATACTTCCCATCATGATAGTATGATCTCATCTCACCCCTCCTATTATCAACACCACGGTTGTCATAGTTCCTCCATGGGGGTGTTGGTGGTTCTCTTCTATCTGGTAATTGCTGATATGGTCTAGGAGAATTATAGTGGTTATCAGCATTGTTCTGCCAACCGTTTTTCCAAAAAGGTCTTTTCCAGTTGTTGTTTCCATTCCACCCCTGTCTCTGGTTTGGGGTGTTATAGTTATTCATTCTATCAACTGGACCATTTGTCGGTGGCTTCTTAATTGTCTCCGTTACCGTCAAACTCTTTTCCTCTTTTTCTGGAGTAGTATTAGTAGAGTTAATGATGGTTTCTTCTAGTTTGTTTTGCCACTTGAAGACCAGATCATCCTCATAGTCTTTCAAGTCTCTTTGATATTTCCTTCTCTTTCTTGCTGCAGTTTCATTGTCTTTTCGTTCCATGTCTCTCTGAAGCTGCTTCGCCAGGGTTTCAAATTCTGGAAGTTCTTTTGATATCTCTACAATTGCCTTCAGTTCTCCAATTTTCTTATCTAGAGTTCTCACTTTGCGTTGCTTCCTTTTAATTAGTAGATGGAGTAATTCGAGACCTTTATCGTTAAAGAATTGAAACCACTCATCAGTAGATTCTTTGTCCACTAGTCCATCATTAATAGGGACATCCCATCTCAATCTCCTCGGTAGTAGTTTATCTTTAATATATTGTTCATGTGTCACTATATCCCACCAGGAGTTAATCTTTTTTTCCATAAGGTGTCCCATTTTTCTAAAGCATCTCTCTATGTCCCCCACTATATTCACTTCTTGTTTCTCAAAAATACTTTCTAAATCAATTGTTCTATTCTCTATAAACCCAAAAACTTCCATGGTTGCAGCACACGTATAATTAGATAAAAGAAATCAAAGTAGGGTAATAAGTACTTGTGCGCACACCAAAAATTAATTATCCAGCAATATAAAAATATAAAAATATGAAAATATAAAACTCATCTACTAGAAAAACGAATAGCAGCCACAAATATTAGTGTTCACACACCTAGGGACAATCAATAAAAGGGTTTGATATGCGGCGCTAATCTAAATAAGTGGATTCCTGGGACGCCAAGGAGATAAAGACTAGTGAAAAAATGCCATTAAAAACTCAAAAAAATGACAATAATTCTAAGGTGCGTGGATACGTGGATATCAAATAATAGAAAAAATATGCTATATATCAAAGCCAAATGAAGAACAATAATGTTCGCCAAGCTCATACAAGGAGGAAAGAATAGCGACTACAGATGATAATGTTCACAAATCTAAAACCAAATCTCACCCCCCGCACTTGGTTTTAGATTTGTGAACATTATCATCTGTAGTCGCTATTCTTTCCTCCTTGTATGAGCTTGGCGAACATTATTGTTCTTCATTTGGCTTTGATATATAGCATATTTTTTCTATTATTTGATATCCACGTATCCACGCACCTTAGAATTATTGTCATTTTTTTGAGTTTTTAATGGCAATTTTTCACTAGTCTTTATCTCCTTGGCGTCCCAGGAATCCACTTATTTAGATTAGCGCCGCATATCAAACCCTTTTATTGATTGATTGTCTCTAGGTGTGTGAACACTAATATTTGTGGCTGCTATTCGTTTTTCTAGTAGATGAGTTTTATATTTTTATATTTTCATATTTTTATATTTTTATATTGCTGGATAATTAATTTTTGGTGTGCGCACAAGTACTTATTACCCTACTTTGATTTCTTTTATCTAATTATACGTGTGCTGCAACCATGGAAGTTTTTGGGTTTATAGAGAATAGAACAATTGATTTAGAAAGTATTTTTGAGAAACAAGAAGTGAATATAGTGGGGGACATAGAGAGATGCTTTAGAAAAATGGGATACCTTATGGAAAAAAAGATTAACTCCTGGTGGGATATAGTGACACATGAACAATATATTAAAGATAAACTACTACCGAGGAGATTGAGATGGGATGTCCCTATTAATGATGGACTAGTGGACAAAGAATCTACTGATGAGTGGTTTCAATTCTTTAACGATAAAGGTCTCGAATTACTCCATCTACTAATTAAAAGGAAGCAACGCAAAGTGAGAACTCTAGATAAGAAAATTGGAGAACTGAAGGCAATTGTAGAGATATCAAAAGAACTTCCAGAATTTGAAACCCTGGCGAAGCAGCTTCAGAGAGACATGGAACGAAAAGACAATGAAACTGCAGCAAGAAAGAGAAGGAAATATCAAAGAGACTTGAAAGACTATGAGGATGATCTGGTCTTCAAGTGGCAAAACAAACTAGAAGAAACCATCATTAACTCTACTAATACTACTCCAGAAAAAGAGGAAAAGAGTTTGACGGTAACGGAGACAATTAAGAAGCCACCGACAAATGGTCCAGTTGATAGAATGAATAACTATAACACCCCAAACCAGAGACAGGGGTGGAATGGAAACAACAACTGGAAAAGACCTTTTTGGAAAAACGGTTGGCAGAACAATGCTGATAACCACTATAATTCTCCTAGACCATATCAGCAATTACCAGATAGAAGAGAACCACCAACACCCCCATGGAGGAACTATGACAACCGTGGTGTTGATAATAGGAGGGGTGAGATGAGATCATACTATCATGATGGGAAGTATGATCAAGCACCCTACGAGAATAGGAGGAATGTCGTCAGACCACAAGATTATGATAGGAAGTATGACCCAATACCCTATGAAAATAGGAGGAGAGATACTAGGCCGCAGTACTATGATGGAAAACATGAGCAGGTAATTTATGAAAACCACTATAATGTTCCAACATACAATCGGTATGAACACCTAAGAAGAGATGAAGAAGGAGGACGTACCCCCCAGATATCAATATGAAAGGGGAAGAACTCCCAGATACCAGCATGAGGGGCGTGACAGAACCCCTAGGCGTTTTTTAGAGATGAGACGCCGGGATTCCCCCAGGCGTTATCGGACGGAAAATGGATCACGAAGATCTCCGAGGAGGAGTCCAGAGCGTGGAGTGAGGAGAGACACAAGAAGGGAAGAAAGGAATCAAGAACATCGGAGAGAGGGGGATCGAGAGAAAAAAGTAAAGAGATCTCCACGAAGAGATTCAGAAAAACCGTCTGGAAGAAACGAAAAACCAAACGTGGATGCAGAGCAGGAGCTAAAAAACAGAAGAAAACGAGACCAATAGGAGAAGGGATAGTTAACATCAGTGGGGTGGAATTAACGAGAGATGAAATTAAAGTATTAGACAAAGGCCTGAAATTTGCGCCTAAAAAGAACTTAAATAAATTCAGTACGTACGTAGACATTAACAAATTCGCCAGGAGTCTTCACATTAAGAAGTATATGTTGAGCAAACCAGGAGAGAATTTAATAAGGAACAACACGTTGATAAGTGAAATCAAACACAGTGACCTGAAGAATAAATCACTATTCAACCCCCCACTGGGAACAGAGGGAAACATTGAAGTGTTTCGGAAAATGGTCCTGAAAGATTTGCATGATCTAAAAATCAGGAAAATAAATGATCCCATGGAGATTAAGAGTGGTATCCAAAAATTGGAAGAGAGAAGAGAAATTGTGGTAAGACAGGCCGATAAAGGAGGAGCAATAGTGATTCAATCGAAGAAGGATTATCAGGAGGAATTAAAAAGACAATTGAGTGACACCACCACTTATTTAAAATTGCCGGGAAATCCGATAATACAGTATAAAGATGATCTAACCTATCTGCTAGAAAGAGGAAAATCTAGAGGCCTACTAAATAAAAAAGAGGCAAAATATTTACAATTACGTGGATGTCGTACCCCAGTTATATATACCCTCCCCAAGATTCATAAGAATAAAGAGAAACCTCCAGGAAGGCCAATTGTGAATGGAATCAACTCAGTGGGAGCAAGAATAGGGGAGTATATAGACTGGTTCCTACAACCATTAGTGAGAAAAACTGAGTCCTTCCTAAGAGATACCAAACATCTACTCCAGTTATTGGACACTGTCACATTTGGGGATAAACCAGTTTATCTTGCAACAGCAGATGTAGCATCGCTGTATACCATAATTAACCACGAAGAGGCGATACAAGCAACAAAATGGGCCCTGAAGAAATTTAGTGATTTAAAAGCGGTGCAAAGAAAGTTTTTATTGGAGTGTTTAAGATATAGTCTGGATCACAATTATTTTTGGCATGAAAATGACTTCTTCAAACAAATTTGTGGTATTGCAATGGGTGCCAAGTATGCACCCAGCGTAGCTAACCTGTATATGGCGGAATGGGAGGAGGAAGCCGTATATAAGAACAGACCCCAGCAACTTCTTTTATTTAAAAGATTTATTGATGATATTATCGTTATCTGGGCTGGCGACAGGGAAAGCTTGATGGACTTCGGTTTTAACTTGAATCTTAACAATAAAAATATTAATCTATCATGGGAGATCAATGATGAAAAAATACAATTTTTAGATTTGGAAATTTTAAAAGAGGATGGAAGATTTATTACCCAAACATTTTTTAAACAAGTTGACAGAAACAGCTATCTGCCAATAGATAGCTGTCATTATGCCCCCTGGCTAAACAATATACCAAAAGGCCAGCTTACTAGGCTGAAAAGAAATTGTACAAAACAAGAGGTATTTCTGAAACAAGCTGAATTTATTGGACAAAGATTTGTCCAAAAGGGATATGGCTCTGATTTCATAAAGGAAAAAATTAAAGAAGTGGAGGCTATGGATAGAAGTAAACTAATAGAGGATTCAAGTAGAGAAACTAACTCTATGAACTCTGTACCATTAGTGATGGATTATAGTCTGCAACACAAGCAAATAGAAAAAATCTTTAGAAAATATTGGAATGTAGTGAAAGCAGACAGGCACCTGGGGGCGCTACTGCCAGAGAAACCGAGATTCACATATCGGAGAGCTCCCACATTGAGGGATCTGGTTGCTAAAAATGTACTAGACCCTCCCCCCGCGGAGAAATTTTTCCTTCTTTGATGGGAAGGGCTTCTATCCCTGTAAGACTTGTTACACCTGCAGACACACAAATGAGGTCAAAAAGAAAAAATGCAATTTCAAATCAACAGTTACCAATAGAGAATACCAAATCAAAGAATTTATATCTTGCCGGACAGAGGGAGTAGTTTATTTGCTGGAATGTCCCTGTCAGATCCAGTACGTAGGACGAACAAAAAGAGAATTATGGAAGAGACTGAGAGAACATACCCAAAATATAAAGAAAGGCTATCCGAAACATAGTCTGTCAAAACACTACGACCAATATCATAATAGGGACCCCTCCTCATTAAAAGTATGGGGAATTGAGAAATATAAACCCCATTGGAGGGGTGATAATAAAGTGATAAAACTAAGTCAGGCAGAATCTCGTTGGATACATGAGCTCCGTACTTTAACGCCTTTGGGTCACAATGTTGAGTTTGACCTAAATTGCTTTATCTCTAACTATTAGAATTGCTGTTACATATTAATTCTCCCCTTGGGCCATTCACCTTTATAATAGGCATTATTATGAATTTCTTTGATTTTAATACCTAATTAGATCCTCTATTTTTTAGAACAACTTTTAGGATTTTAAAGCTAGATTCTTATATGTGTTGTTTGCCTATATTCGTAAACACTGTGAAGTTTAATCTCTTGCTTGTCATTTTTACCTGGATCTGTAGTTTTTATGATGGACCACTAGAGGGAGTCTCTTCCATTCCTCCCCTTATCTGTTCTTATTTATATGTTTTTAGTTTATTTATATACATGTACTACATCTTTTAATTTACCTGTAGTATTTTCTAACTATGTATGAAAACATGGCCAATTATATTAGAATTTTGGAGATTTGTTTAGGATTAATGTATGTTATAATGTGCACAAGGAGTGCCGCTTTATCCCGCCGTTATGCTCGTGTCAGATGGGTTGCCATGGTTACCCCTCTGCCATAAGAACGATCCGTGTCCGCCTTTCTTCATTCCCTTTGAGAAAGTGACGTGACAGTCACGCAACGCGTCAGGGTGAAGAGAGGCGGTATTGCTGGGCTGCTTGTCTTTCCGATCACGGCCGGGATCGGTGAGTCAGTGAGCCGGTTTTAAGTTTCTGCTGATGTTGCTAGTTTTTAAATGTAAGTGGGCTACTATTTAATAAAAGATTGATGATTTACATACTACACTATGGAATCCTTCCCCTTATTCTTTTGAGTGAACACTGCGTGAGAAACTTGGAGATCGGGAGAAGCTTTACCATCTACACTAAAGGCCGATATCATCTTGTTGGGAGCTGACAGCTTTTAAAACCACCTGCAAGCACAGACAGCGTGAGGCTACTTTTTGGGCTGTTATCGCTCAGCCGGGAGGTGAGAGGCTGGGGGAACCGGTATATTTATCTTTACACTTGTCTGCCTTCACTGGGGATATGTGAAGGATTGTTTTTTTCATTCATCACGAAGGGGATGTGATTAGGATGTCCTGTTACATCTATTTCTTCATTTTTTCAGTTGAGGAACTTTCTTTATTCACTTTGGGATTCTAATCCCTTGTTTCCATATTCAGTTGATATTTGTGCTGAACACTGGCTTTGGGATTTGATGGTGTGTTATTATATATTTTTTGGAAGATACATTCTTTGCTTAGTAGAAACAATTGTCCGATTTGATACACTTCCTTGTTTAAACTGGACACTCATTTTTTCATTTGTTTTTTGGATGCTGCACAAATTTTTGCACTTTTAATGTATAGAGTGCTCTCTATAGAGTTTAATGTTAGCTATTTTAGTTTCATTCACTTTTTTTCTTAATTAAGGTTTATTCAATATAGCAATTAATTATTTGTATTTGTTTTTCGATCATTAGGACCTTTGTCTATTTAAATGTAATTATTCATTCACTTATTCACTTGTCCATACCTTGGATGTTGCACTGAATTATTGAATTATTGTTTGCACCTATTTATAATTAGGAACACTGTATTGTTGGAGTCACGATTAGAATTTATTGTTTACACAATTAAGGTTAAAGAGGCCACCAATTATTTAGATCCCAGTCATCTAGTTCCCCAATTAGCCGCACTTTTTTTGATGCAACATTGATTCGTTTGTACTCTTTGTCGCAAAAAATTAGTGGAATATTAATTTACATAAACTGGCTCCGTACCTGGATTCCTCTTCTTGGTGTGGTCATTGGTTTGTTGTCACATAGCATATCCCGCTCGAGGAATTACCAGCTATTCACGCATTATAGAAATTTTTGAATTGCTACCTGCATCTTCCTCTCTGGTTATATTCCCGCGGTGTCCATTGTCTTTGTCTTTGGCATCCCGGGAATATACCCTTCCATTTTTACGCCGCAGTTTTACCCCCCGCACTTGGTTTTAGATTTGTGAACATTATCATCTGTAGTCGCTATTCTTTCCTCCTTGTATGAGCTTGGCGAACATTATTGTTCTTCATTTGGCTTTGATATATAGCATATTTTTTCTATTATTTGATATCCACGTATCCACGCACCTTAGAATTATTGTCATTTTTTTGAGTTTTTAATGGCATTTTTTCACTAGTCTTTATCTCCTTGGCGTCCCAGGAATCCACTTATTTAGATTAGCGCCGCATATCAAACCCTTTTATTGAATACTTAAAATAAAACACATAAAAGACAGAATAAATTGCCAGAGTGGATAATTAAAAAATTCCAAATCAATGTAAAATAACCCCAATATGGAATAAGTTACCCTGTGTCCATCGCCCTGCTATAAAAGACTTATGGAAAGGGTCACTAGCCAGGGGGTGCACCAATATCTAATACAGAGCATAGGCCTAGTTGTTGTATGACTAATGTAACTGGTGAAGAATAGTATGGGTGAATGATAGCCCATGGGAATTAAACACACAAGGGGGGATTACACTTATAATAGCTATCCTACCACCCATCCTATAATAAATAATGGAAAGGGGTAAAGAAAAAAGAGGGGAATAAATATATATATATATATATATATATATATTGTAAAGAGGGTCCCCAAAGTTTTTTGGAACCTTATATTGCTAACCCCAAAAGCATAAACTATAGGCAAAGGGGCTGTCATGGATTAGCTATGAAGCAGTTCAGGTCTATATCTACATTGAGGCCCCTTGGGACAAGGGACCCCAACCGATATATCCAGGCTGTCTCATTTTGTGAGATCAGAGTGGTCTTATTACCCCCTCTCCAATGATCTTTAATATAGTCAATCCCATAGAATATTAAGCCTGTAGGGTCTTGATTGTGTACTTGGTCAAAGTGACGTTATTATGGGTGTAGGAAAGGCCCTACACGAACACACCTCTATGAAACGGGAACAAATCAAGTATTTACTTGAAGGCTTACAGCTTGCCATGGGATGTAATTACTTTTGCCACAATCACCACTACTATGTGCACTACTATGTGCAAACAAAAGAAGTAGCGATGGGTGCACAGTATGCTCCCAGAACTACCTGTTCTGCACAATAGATACTGGGTACAGGATATCGGGCTGTTGGTTAATGTATATGTAGGGCTAGTCCCTAGCACACCATTAACTTAGCCCCTTTTTCTTGTAGTGTATGGGTAAGCGCCACACACCCCCATTTTCTTTTTATTTTGAAACATGAGCAGGAGATTACCTGTTTGTACAAAACCAGTGTGTATTGTTATGTATGCTATGGTTTAAGGAAACCTAATATTAAAATAATTGATTTACATATTGTTTGTATATCTATAGAAGTGCAGTCTTGAATGAGTCTGCATTTACGTATACATACCTTTTTTTTAAGCTTGCTCCAAATCTCAGGAAAAAACATCATTATAGTCTCTCATGAAAAAAAAAAATATGGCATCAGTGCTGCACTGCTTCTCAAATCAACCCAGAGTTGCCACTTCTATGTAGGCTTTGTCTGCTTGCATTACAGTGGGATGACAAATTTCGTTGCAGGGGGGTGTTGCTATCTGCATTTTCACTGCTGATTCGCAAGCCTGTAGCTTTTCAATCAGCATTTGAACACGCCTAGTCCTACCCGCTGTATTCTAAATTGGCAGTGCTGCATAAGTTACTAAAACCCTTCAATCGTGAGTGGAAGGGGAGCCTATGTGACATAATAGAGAAGGATTTGGCTCAGTCAGATTAGATAAAGTATTTTTTTTGTTTACTTTGAGGCTGGTGCATCACATAGTAACTGATTTTGGGACTGGTCTAGGTCATCATCAGTTTTGCCAACCTACCAGATTAAAATTTACTGACACGACAGACAAAATTACCTGGCACAGCCAAGTTTTTTACTGGCATTTCCAAAAGTTACAAAATTACAGTTTCTTTCTCGAACATCACGGGACACAGAGCCACAGTAATAACTGATGGGTTATATAGGTATTGATTGGACACTGGCACACTCTAACTAGGAAGTTCAACCCTCTATATAATCCCTCCCCTTGCAGGGATACCTCAGTTTTTACGCCAGTGTCTTATGTGATGGATGTGTAAAGATGTCCTGTGCTGAGCTCCAAAGGGATTATCCTATATCCTATACTGGGGCAAGCCAGGCAAACCGGATCCATTCAAAGTGTCTTTTCTAGGCCGAATAGGATGGTACCCGGGCCTCGTGTCCGAAGAAACAAGGTTTTACCTGTAACGCTTCTCTTTTTAGAGAGCTGGACTCCGCATATCAGAAAATTGTTTTCTATCCTTATCTCTGGCCGGGTGCTTTACAGGCCAGAACTGTGGATCCCCTATTCGTAGGGGGCCCCAGTCTCTGAAGGTTTTTTCAAACGGAGCCCACCGTGAGAGGTGAAGATTGGGTCTGTACAACAGAACCCTGCGACTGGATAAGGTAAGGGAGATTTCACAGAATTTTTTAATTCTAGTAGGTTTCTCCTTTAAGGTAAATGCATGATATGCCTTGTGTCGCCACCAGGGGCTGCTAAGAGCACATACCTTCTCATGCTGATGTCGGTCTGTGTTTCCACGCTGCACAAGCTCCTCCGGCCGGCTCAGGTAGGATGGGATGGGGGGCTCTCCTTAGGGATATCTCCCCTCAGACTAGGGGGAGGCCGCAGGTGGTCTGTGAGGCGGTTATACACCGCATTTTCACCACCACCGCCATTTGCCACGTGCAGGCCCCATCACTACCGGCCTCTCTCCTTCCTCCCCCTCCCACAGCCTTTCCTCCATGCTGATTCCAGAGGGTCGGCTCGCGCTGGAAGCGCGCGGTTTTAAAAAACTAAGAGGGGGCGGTAGAGGGGGGGGCGGGGCGTCAGCACAATGTCCAGCGTGCTCAGACGCCCACAGATGCCGGCTGCAGGCTATTTGGGCACAGATTACAGGTGCACTAAGCCTTTGGAGGGACACAGAGCTGACTGGCGCATGTAAGGTGGGACACAGGCATTCTCCTAGGCAGCATTTACTAAGGTAACACCAGACTGGGCATTTGGTAGCAGGGCTTTTAGCCGGACTAAATCGCTCAGCAGTCAGTGTTCATTTTGTGATGCCTCCACCTTTTTGCTTTGCACTATGGGTAGAAGAGGTTCAAATACCCCAAGAACCAGAAACTCTAGGGGATCTCGTTCAGGTTCCGAGGACCCCCTTTCTGCAGCATCCCCCCCCCTCCCCCGAGGGGCCAGGGACGGCTAGCCAGGGAGAGCCATTGGGGTCAGGGGCTACACCTGATTTTAGCACTTCAGCCCCTGTATACATTACACAGGAGGTTTTTTCCTCAACCATTAATGGTTTAGAGGAAAGATTAATGGCCGTGATTACATCTTCACTCAGTGGAAGAAAACTCATTAGGCCTTCCTCTGTTCCCCAAGATCCTCGGGCAGAGGAGCTTTGGGATAAAGGAGAGGAATCCCTTTCAGAGGATCAGGATGGGATGGATGATTCCTCTTCGGAGGAATCGGGTGGAGAGGAGCCCTCTTCGGCTTCTCAGGAGGAGAAAGTCTTAGTGCAGATCCTTACTGGATTGGTCCGCTCCACATTTAAGTTGCCTTATCTGAATCAGTTAAAGAACCCTCTTCTTCTTTAGGGTCACTGAAACCTCCTCAAACAGCACATGCTTTTCCTGTTCATAATTTACTTGAAAAGCTCCTTTATTCTGTGTGGGATCACCCAGATAAGCGTTTTTTCCGCCGAAAAAGTTTTCAACACTTTATCCTATGGAAGAAATGTTTGTTAAAATGTGGGGAATACCGGCCATTGATGCCGCCATTTCTTCCGTAAATAATAGTCTGACTTGTCCTGTAGACAATGCTCAGATGCTCAGGGATCCGGTGGATAAAAAGATGGAATGCCTATTGAAGGATGTTTTCTCCTTGGCAGGTTCAGTGGCTCAACCTGCAGTAGCAGCGATTGGAGTCTGTCAATACTTAAGAGACCATGTTAAGCAGGTCATCAAAGTTTTACCTGAACAGCAGGCCCAGGGGTTGGCTAACCTTCAAGCGGCCTTATGTTATGTTGTTGACGCCATCAGAGATTCTATCATGCAAACCTCTCGTCTTTCACTGGGGTTGGTGCATATACGTTGAATCCTATGGTTGAAAAATTGGTCAGCCGAAGCACCATGTAAGAAGCTGCTGGCTGGGTTTCCATTTCGTGGTGTTTGGAGAAGACTTGGATAACTATATCAAGAGAATCTCTTGTGGGAAAAGTACTCTCTTACCTGTTAAGAAGAAGAGTATGCGTCCCTCTTTCAAACGGACTCTTTCCCCAGCGCCAGGGGCTTCAGCCAGGGGCTTCAGCCTCCAGGCAGTCTCGACAGCCTCCTCCGTCTGGGTCAGAAAACAAGAGTCAACCCCTGGGACAAAAGAAGTCCTGGAGGAAGAAGCCTACTAGGCAAAACACTAAGACCTCTTTATGAAGGGGCGCCCCCGCTCGCTCGAGTGGGGGAAGACTGCGACAGTTCTCAAGGCTCTGGCAGGAGGACTTCCAGGACAGATGGGTAATCTCCACGGTAACCTTAGGGTACAAGCTGGAGTTTCAAGAATTTCCCTCTCCTCGTTTCCTCAGATCAAGTGTCCCCAGAGATCCAGAGAAAAAGCAGTCGCTCCTTCTAGCGTTAGAGCGACTTTTGTCGCAGGAGGTCATTATGGTGGTCCCCGCAAAGGATCAAGGATTGGGCTTCTATTCCAACCTTTTTACGGTCCAAAAGCCAAATGGGGGTGTCAGACCCATTCTGGATTTAAGGGATCTGAACCGATTCCTAAGTATTGAGTCCTTCCGCATGGAATCAATTCGGACAGTAGTCTCCACCCTGCAGGGAGGAGAATTTCTGGCATCGATAGACATCAGAGATCCATATCTGCATGTGCCCATTTTTCCTGCTCATCAGAAGTTTCTGCGCTTCGAGATAGGAGGGCGCCATTTCCAGTTTGTGGCTCTGCCTTTTGGGATAGCCACTGCACCTCGAGTGTTCACAAAGGTCTTGGCTCCTCCTCTGGCCAGATTAAGGGCTCAGGGTATAGCTGTCATGGCATACCTAGACGACCTGCTCTTGATAGACCGGTCGGTAGCCTCCTTGAACGGGAACTTGAGGACCACAGTCAAGTATCTGGAACACCTAGGTTGGATCCTCAACCTAGAAAAATCTTTCCTAAAACCAGTAAGAAGACTGGAGTATTTGGGTCTGATCATAGATACAAGCCAGGAGAGAATATTTCCACCTCAGGCAAAGATCACTGCTTTAAGGGAGCTGATTCTGGCAGTTTTGTATGAGGCTGTTAGGAAAGATGGTGTCTTCATTCGAGGCGGTTCCCTGTGCTCAGTTTCATTCAAGACTGCTGCAAAACAGTATTCTGTCAGCCTGGAACAAGAAGGTTCAGGCATTGGACTTTCCGATGCACCTGTCTCATGCGATGCGTCAGAGCCTCAATTGGTGGCTAATACCCGAAAACCTGCAGAAGGGGAAATCCTTTCTACCGGTTACCTGGACGGTGGTAACAACAGATGCCAGTCTGTCGGGTTGGGGAGCAGTTCTGGAACAGTCTGCGGTTCAGAGGGTATAGTCCAGAACCGGGAGGACCTTACCCATCAACATTCTGGAGATCCGTGCGGTATAGCTAGCCCTAAATGCCTGGACTATCAGGCTACAGGGTTGCCCGGTCAGGATCCAGTCCGACAATGCCACAGCAGTGGCTTATGTCAATCATCAGGGAGACACCAGGAGCCGAGCTGCTCAAAAAGAGGTGAACCAGATCTTAGTCTGGGCAGAGAAGCATGTGCCATGCATATCGGCAGTTTTCATTCCAGGGATAGAGAACTGGCAGGCGGACTATTTAAGTCGCCAGCAGTTACTTCCAGGGGAATGGTCTCTGCATCCGGACGTCTTTTGGGCCATATGCCAAAGATGGGGGGTTCCAGATGTAGATCTCTTTGCATCCCGATTCAACAAAAAGATAGACCGATTTGTGGCAAGGACAAAAGATTCTCTTGCATGCGGGACGGATGCGTTGGTGATTCTGTGGCATCGGTTCTCACTGATTTATGCATTCCCGCCTATTCTGCTACTGCCACGACTCCTTCGCAGGATCAGGCAGGAAAGGAAGTCAGTACTTCTGGTGGCCCCCGCTTGGCCCAGAAGGACGTGGTATGCGGAAATAGTAAGGATGACGGTGGGTTCCCCGTGGACACTATCGGTACGCCCAGACCTGTTATCTCAAGGTCCAGTGTTCCATCCTGCCTTACAAACGCTAAATTTGACGGTTTGGCTATTGAGACCCACGTTCTGAAGAGTCGTGGGCTTTTAGGTCCTGTGATATCTACCTTGATCAATGCAAGGAAGCCAGCTTCCAGAATGATTTATAGAGTCTGGAAAGCTTATGTATCCTGGTGTGAATCCAGGGGTTGGCATCCCAGAAAATATGTGATGGGTAGAATTCTTGATTTTCTACAATTGGGACTGGAGATGAAGCTGGCCTTGAGTACCATCAAGGGCCAGGTCTCGGCCTCATCAGTATTATTTCAACAGCCACTTGCTTCGCATTCTTTGGTCCGAAACTTTATGCAGGGGGTGACACGTCTTAATCCTCCGGTTAGGGCGCCCCTAAACCCCTGGGACTTGAACTTGGTTTTGTCTGTTACAGAAACAGCCTTTTGAACCAAGACGTCAGATTCCTTTTGGTCTTGTTGACAAGGAAGTTAATTTTTCTGGTAGCCATCTCTTCTGCTAGAAGAGTATCAGAATTAGCAGCCCTTTCCTGTAAAGAGCCTTATTTGATTGTACGCAAGGATAAAGTGTTACTGCGCCCTCATCCTAGTTTTTTACTGAAGGTGGTTTCAGATTTTTTTTTTTTTTTTTTTCCACATCAGTGAGCACTGCCGACTGGCCTTAATCAGCGTGACATTCATGTATTGTCGCCAACCTAGATTCACATCATTGTGGATTTCTTTCTTTCTTATTTATTTATTTTTTCCTTCTTTCACTTCTTACTTTTGACAGAGATATAACCCCCAATTATATACAGCTTTATTAAATACCCAATTGGGGGTACACAGCGCGGTTCAAACCAGGTTGCAGTGGCTATAAGAAACATTACCCATCGATGGAGTCTAGGAGGACATCATATATGGTGCTAGACTATTGGGGTCCCCGCCCCCATAGCCCCCTATTTAAGACCACTAGTGATCTGTTGCGTGTTTGTGAAAACCCCCCACCCCTTCCCGTTCCCCTTCTCCCGCCCCCCAGCACCCCTGTATCCCTTCTATACAAAATCCGCCCCAAACACAGAGTTTTAATGTTTACTATTGTTACCTACGTAAATCCAAACACCAATAACACTAAATTACTTTATGTGATTCACTGGTTCTGTATTTCACTAGTGCAAAAATATCTTGACTTTTAACCTAACCCCTTACACTCCAAACTTTCCCCTTAAGCAGGCCGCCTTATCCATCCATGGCTTCCATATTTTGTCGAATTCCTGGAGATTCCCCCTTTTTATATATTCCAATCTCTCCCTGCCAATAGAGGCACCGAGTGTATCTATCCAATCATTCACTGTCGGGGGCTCTTTTGACTGCCACCTTAGCATTATCACCTTTCGAGCCTGGAATAAGCCTCTGAGGATTGCCAAGGTGGTATCCCTCCTCTCCCCCTCTATCCTTCTATATCCCAGAATGCATTCCACCGCCTCCCTCTTTATTGACGTTTGATAGGCATCACCCAGACTGCTAGCAACTCCCTCCCAGTATCGATACAGCTTGGGACATCTCCAGAGTAAATGGATGAGGTTCCCAGACTCCTGGCACCTAGGGCAATTATCATTAGGCCTTCCACCAAACCTGAAGAGCCGTCTTGGAGTATAATAGGCCCTATTAAGCAGCATCAAATGAGAGATCTTCTGCGAAGGGGTTACTGACACCTGAGGTGCCATCTCTAAAATTCTCCTCCATTGTTCCTCAGGAATTGCCCCTAGTTCCTCCTCCCATTTAACTCTTACCTTCTGAAGTGTTTCCCATCTGTTCTCTGAGTTACTTAGTTGGTCGTAAATTTTTGTTATCAGCCCCCTAGTGGGTCCCACTTGTAGTAATTGACAAGCAATGGGCGTTTCCACCCACCTCGGGGGCTGATCGCCGAATTGGGCCCTAAGAGCTCGTTCTATCTGCCGGTAGAGGAACCAGGAGCTCTGAGGGATCTTAAATTCCCTAATCAGCTCGGGGAATTTTTTAAGACTGTTTCCTGAGTAGAGCTGTCTTAGCTTTTTAATACCACCAGCCTCCCACACCCTACTCTTTCCTATTTTTAGAATTTCCTGTAGATTCCGGTTGTTCCAAATAGGGGAATAATCCGTAAAACCCTCATACCCCGTTGTTTTCTTAACAGTTTTCCATAACTTAGTTAGCAACCTAGTTGTCGGGGATTCGTGATGAAACATATCTGCCTCTAACGCCTCGATAAGCGTATTATGCCGAGCGTTTACCAAAATTAGCCTGCCATTCGGAGTGCCCCCCTCTGGGATTCCACAGCCCATTAAATGCTGTAGTTGTGATGCGAGGTAGTAACGCTCCGGATGGGGAAGGGCAAACCCCCCCTCCTTAGTAGGAAGCTGGAGAACTTGCAGCCGTAACCTGGCTTGCCCACCTTTCCATATCAAGTCTCTGAATAGAGCCTCTATTTTCCTAAACCAGCTTTTATTAATCCATACCGGGGAGTTGTGCAAGATGTAAAGCAGTTGCGGCATCCAGATCATTTTTATCAGGCTGCATCTACCTGCTACTGATAAGGGGAGGCGTCTCCAGATGCTTGTTTTTTGTTTAAATTTGGCCAGGAGAGGTACTAAGTTGTTGCTAATATATTGGTTGGGGTCTTTAGTTAGGACAATTCCCAGGTACTTTAGTGCTTCCACGATTGCTACCTGGGAAAATCCGGGTACGGTTGGTACTCCTAGAGGGTCAAACGGTAAGAGCTCGGATTTCTCCCAGTTGATTTCCAGGCCGGAAAATTTACCAAATTCCTCCACTAATCTCATTGCACCTGCCATTGATCCCTTACAGTCGCCTAGAAATAACAGGATGTCGTCTGCATATAGGGCAATTCTTTCCTCAATTGACCCCCTCTGGAACCCTTTTATCTCGTGGCTCGCTCTGATTGCCATAGCTAGGGGCTCCATTACCAGTGCAAAAAGCAAAGGAGACAATGGACACCCCTGTCTAGTCCCTCTCTCAAGCACAAACCAGTCTGAAAATTCGTTATTTATTTTGACTCTTGCCTTAGGACTATTATAAAGCATCTTAATCCATCCAATAAAGGATGGCCCAAAGCCAAACTTTCCCAGCACATACCACATGTATTCCCACTCCACGCTATCGAAAGCCTTGGAAATATCTAAGGTCAACAGGGCTCCTGCGCACTCATTTTTAGTAGGAGACTGTAGGTTCAAGAAAGCCCTTCTGATATTTAGGCTCGTAGATCTATTAGCCATAAAGCCCGCCTGATCCTCATGGATTAGTTTATGTGTAACTCTACTCAATCTGGCAGCCAAAACCTTGGCCAGAATTTTAGCATCAGCACAGATTAGAGAAATTGGCCTATAGGCAGCCATATCGAGGGGGTCCTTCCCCTCTTTCTGCAGGACTATGATTGTTGCTTCTAGCATTGATGCAGGGAGACGCCCCCCCTCTTTCGCTTCCCCCAGAGTCTTCATTAGTTCCGGGATTAGCACCTCCCCAAGATGCCTATAGGCCTCGATTGGTATTCCATCGGGGCCAGGCGACTTAAGACCCGCCATGCTTTTGATCGCTTGATGTAATTCTGTAGTTGTTATTGGGGATTCCAACAGATCCCGCTCCTCTTGCGATAAGAGCGGGACTGACAGCTTCCCCAAGAAGTCCCCCATCACCCTTTCATTATTTTTTTTCTGAGAAGTATACAGCTTTTTATAGTAGTCTCCAAAAGTTTGCACTATTTTTGGGGAGCTTGAAAGGATTTCTCCATTCTGCGCTCTAATAGCAAGGACCGTTGATGGGGCCTTACTAGATTTTACCAACTGTGCTAACACTCTTCCCACTCTCTCACCCTCGACCGAAGATACCTGGCCCTGGAGAAGCCTTCTGGTCTCAGCCTTCTGTAGAGTAGTCTGTTTATACACCCGTTGTTTCTTTTGCCAGCTCTTTTCCTTTTCAGGGGTTGGGTCTCTAATGAAGTTACTTTCAGCCTCTATTACATCCTGCCGCAACTTCTCTACCTCCCGTCTATCTTCTTTATTATATTTAGCCATCTGCTGTATTAACACCCCTCTAAGGAACGCTTTACAGGCATCCCAACATACGACTGATGTCACCGTTCCCTGGTTGAAACCTACGAATTCCCTCAGAGCAGATAGGATACCCTTCTCCTTCCTGAATACCTCAAACCAATGCGGGCTTATTCTCCATTCCTTCCGGGGACTGCACTCCCCTACCCTCAGTGAAACTACCATGGGAGAATGATCTGAAATCCCTCTTGGCCCATACACTATTTTTCCTACTAGCTGGAGTGTTCTGTCATTCCCCAGGGCCATGTCTATCCTCGAAAGGGTCGAGTGTGACGCTGATCTGCATGTGTATTGAAGCACTCCCGGGTTCCGCACCCACCATAAATCTACCAACCCCACCTCGTCCATAAACTGACTTAGACGGCTCTTGACGGTATACTCCAATAGGGTTCTCCTCGGGAAGCGGTCCAACTTTCTGTCTAATACCTCATTAAAGTCTCCCATTACTATGATAGGAACTTCTTGTTTATCTGTCAGGAATTCATTCAGTTTGAGCATAACATCTAAATAAAAGGGGGAGGGATATATACGTTTGCCAGTATATACATAGCATTGTTGATAGAGCAGAATAAAAAAATGTATCGACCCATTTCATCAATCTTGGCTTGTCTGCAGGAGCATTTAACTCCCGTTCTCACCAGGATACTCACCCCCCTGCTATAAGAAGAGTGGACCGCATGATATTGATGTTGAAATTTATACATCTGTAGAGATTGTATTGTATCTCTGGTGAGATGGGTTTCCTGCAGACAGACCAAGTCTACCCCGTAGTTCTCCAGCTCGGAGAGCACTGCCAACCTTTTGAGAGGGGTCCCCAGTCCTCTGACATTCCAGGATCCAACTTTCACCATATCAGCCTGCATCCCGCATTGTTTAAAAAGATACAGTGAAGAGGTATCCAATAACCCTTACAAAACCTCCTGTCAGGACTTAATTTAGTTGCTATTAAATGTGTTTGCACTATGCTTATCACTCGTGAAAACCAAGAAACCATAATAATACTTAACTTAATATAGACGTGTACTTTAAATAATTTTAGGAGCCAGTTTCCTGTCATTGTGTCTATGTGTGTATCTAATTGTGCATCCCTGGTTCCAGCCCAGGTGTTTTCCACCAGTGTGTAGATTTTCTGTGTTAAATTTTTTGATCAAACTACCCCTCCCATCCCCCCTACCTCCCCATCTCACTCCCCTCCCCCCTCCAGCCCCCCTCCCACTTCCCCCCCATCTACCCCTACCCCAACCCATCCCACTTCCCCTCCCCCTCCTAGCCCCCCACCACCTATCAAGATGAACCCCCTGGGGGTTAACCATGACCGTTACCCATCTAACTCCATCTAGCACCATACGCTGCCACCTATACTCCTCTCCCATTCAACACCCCCCCAATAGACACCTGCGTAGCCCTCCCCCCCCCCCCCCCCCCCCAATAAGCCAGAATAACCCATGTATTTATCATGCCCCTCATAGCACTCTATGCTGAGCTTAAAAGTTTTTCTCTGTTCTCCTCGAGCCATTTCTCCACACCAGCAGGGGAATCAAAGAACAGGGTACCTCCCAGAGCAGATACCCGTAACTTCGCCGGATAGAGGAGGGCATAAGAGAGGTTACATTTTTGTAAAGTGCGTTTTGATTGAATAAATTCTGCCCTTCTCTTCTGCAGGTCTGGAGAGAAATCTGCATAAAAAGATACTCTAGTCCCTTTAAAGAGGACATTTCCTGCCTCCCTTATTTTACGGAGCAACACCACTTTATCTCTGTAATTAAGGAACCTTATAAGAAGAGGTCTAGGAAAGCCCCCTGCTGGGGGAGCCCTAAAGGGGACCCTATGGGCCCTTACTATTGAGAAGGATGCTGAAAATGATTCTCTTCCAAATAATTCCACCAGCCACTTTTCTATGAATTCTGGCGGGTCAATGCCCTCGCTTTTTTCAGGTAGTCCCACCAGCCTCACATTATCCCTTCGGCTCCTATTCTCCATTTCGTCTAGTTTGGAAGCTTGTTTGGATATCTGCTCCTTTAACCATTTCATTTCCTTAATCATTGGGGACATGTCATCTTCCAGTAGCCCTACTCTTTCTTCCAGGGCTGTTGTTCTCTCGGCCGTTTTCTGTAAGTCTTGCCTGACCAGCAACAGGTCCGCTTTTACTCCCCTCATCTGCTCACAAAGTTCTTTAAGCGAGGAATTGCACACCCCAACTGCCATAAATACATCAGTAAGAGTTGGTTCTTTGGGCAAGTTCGGATCGGTACCCCCTTCCATATTAGTGTTCGTATTTTGATCACTCATCCCTGTCCCTTTTGTGTTGTGCGTTTTAGATAAATGGGCCGCTTGAGTAGCCCCTGATGTCAATACCTGCTGTTGACCCAGGCTTTTCCTATCAGGTGCCCCCCCTTGGTTTGTTTTTGATTGTGACCCCTTCTTTGGGGGGGTCACAACTGGAGCGTGAGCATATTGCTCTAGCTTTGCTGCTGCTGCCGCCGCTACTGAGAGCTGCGGGTTTTTATCTTTAGCAGATCGTAAGTTCTGCATTGTACGCTCCCTCCCTCACCACTGCTGACCAGCACAGTGCTTATGTGGGTGTAGTGTAAGAGACAAGGAATCCAATCCACACGAGAGAAAAAAACAAAAAAAAACAAAAAGAGAGCACCAATTACACCAGATTATGAGTCCAGCTGAATGGCCCCCGCTATGATGCGTTTATAAAGAGGGTGCTGAATTACCAACTGGATTACCTTTTAGTTAACATGTGCATAGGGTAATATGTGGGGTAGTATGGGGCAGTACATGGGGGGTATCTCCACCTTGAGATTCAAAGCCGCCCTGGTGATACTGGTCATCCCTCGTAGTCCTCCCGGAGCCCCACAATTCCTACCCCACTTCCATGTCAGTCCCACACTATGCCGAGTAGCTGGAATGTGTAGCGGGGGGTAATATACAACTTCAAACAGTCCGCACAGCTGAGGTAGAAAGCAGCATAAGCAATAATAGCAGTAAAAGCAATCTAGGCTTCCCAGAAGAAGTTGTACTGGATATTACCTGCGTTTGAGGATTGGATTTATATGCACACAAGCCACTTACTGTACCCCACCACCTTCAGGACTTTAGAGGAGACGTTCCTCCCGGATGAAGCTGGGACTGGATGCGGCCGGTCGCCTCTCACACGCTCGGTCCGCTGCCTCGGAGCTCCGTCGGTGGGCGGGGTTTTGACCACACGCCTGTAATTTCCTTGGCTCCCTCAGCCCGCCAGGGATAGGGGAAAGGGGAATCAAAGAGGGGCTGAAATATGGTTTAAATGTCCAAGGCTCTCTCTGCTCCTGCTAGCGACTTTCAACCAGGCTCAGGTTTGCTCAGGGATAAGCCCGAGGAGAGCGCTCAGCCATCCAGCCAGAGGTGTATAGCTGGGGGTGGGGAGAGCCGTGCAGCATCCCGCGCTCTCACACTCACTCCATCACACAGCGCCGCACACACCCGTCCATCCGGTCACGCCCCCGTGGTTTCAGATTTTCATCTAAACCAAGACCTTGTTCTGCCTTCCTTTTTTCCAGATCCCTGTTTTCCGGAAGAAAGATTACTACATTCTTTGGATGTAGTAAGAGCAGTCAAGGCCTATCTGGAGGCAACTGCTCAGATTCGCAAAACGGATGTTTTGTTCGTGCTGCCAGAGGGTCCCAGTAGAGGACAAGCAGCGTCAAAAGCTACCATTTCTAAATGGATTGGACAATTGATTATTCAAGCTTACGGTTTGAAACAGAAGATTCCTCAGTTTTCAGATCAGGGCACATTCCACAAGGGCTATTGGTGCTTCTTGGGCAGTGCATCACCGGGCCGTGCATCACCGGGCCTCTATGGCTCAAATCTGCAAGGCCGCAACCTGGTCTTCAGTCCATACATTCACAAGATTCTATCAAGTGGATGTGAGAAGGCATGAGGATATCGCCTTTGGGCGTAGTGTGCTGCAGGCAGCGGTACAGGGTGCTCAGGTCTGATTTGCACCCTACTTGGTTGTGGCCCCCCCCCCCCCCCCCCCCCCCCGATAGAATTGCTCTGGGACATCCCATCAGTTATTACTGAGGCTCTGTGTCCCATGATGTTCGAGAAAGAAAATAGGATTATTTATAACGGCTTACATGTAAAATCCTTTTCTTTCGATGGGCATCACGGGACACAGAGGTCCCGCCTCTCTTCTAATACACTATATTGCTTGGCTACAAAACTGAGGTATCCCTGCAAGGGGAGGGATTATATAGGGGGTTGAACTTCCTGGTTAGGGTGTGCCAGTGTCCAATCACCTAGTGATACCTATATGACCCATCAGTTATTACTGAGGCTCTGTGTCCCGTGATGTCCATTGAAAGAAAAGGATTTTACAGGTAAGCCGTTATAAAAAATCCTATTTTTAAGTGCAAATTTTAGTATTTAGGCTACAAACGAGTACAATATGCAATTAGCAATGTGATTTAAGGTAGATATTAGGGCAAATAAACATATTTCTTATTTTATTTTCGATATAGTAAGTAGCTCAGGGACAGGACTCAGGAGGCCAAGAAATTAGAATAGGAAGGCACACACACACGAAGTTGACTCTTGGTCCCTTCAGTTCACTCCAGTCTAAACAGCACTGACAGTCCCGCTCCCGACCTACCCTGCTCCTGTCCTGCATACCCACACATGAGGCTTTGGCCGCTCTGATTCGCTTCCTTGCTTCATGACATCACACGACACGCTCGGGCACCGCCTCCACCAGAGCTGCCCGAACACACTGTAGCAGGCACTTGGATGGTCTCGGCAGGCTCGGGACCAAGCCGAACATCACAGCCATATTTTTTACTGGCAACTTTTTTTCCATTTACTGGCAGGAGAAAATAGCCTGTTTTTTACTGGCTGCCAGTAAAAATACTGACGTTTGGCAACACTGGTCATCATGCAGGTGTTTGATTGTACTTAAAGGGAAGTTCACCTTTCATAACATGTTACACCCATTGTCAGGGTGTAACGTGTTACAAATGGCGGACCGCCGGCCACCGCTACCTCCCCAATCCCTGCTGTGATAGCTAGCTGGGATCTTCTCCCCTCCGCTAGCTGTCAAATTTTTAGAAAAACGTGGCCGTGCAGGGCTCTGCCCTCCCAGCTGCGTCACTCATTCACAGAGCTCTGTGAATGGAAAATTACAAGGTCCGACAGCTTTTGCGGCTGTCAGCTTGTAGTTTTCAATAAAATACCACTGTGCTGTGGTAGTTCATTAAAGGGGTTGTAAACCCTCGTGTTTTTTCACCTTAATGCATCCTATTAAAGTGAAAAAACACCCGACAGTCACCGCCCCCCCCCCCCTTTTTACTTACCTAAGCCCCTTTATCTATTCGGTGGGGACGCGCTGTCCCTCTCTCCACAGGGTCCCGGCTCTTGATTGGATAGATTGATAGCAACGCAGCCATTGGCTCACGCTGCTGTCAATCAAATCCAATGACGCGGGGGGCGGGGCCGAGTTCGGTATTCGGGTCTGTGGACGCAAATGCTGGAAATGGGAGCGTGCCCGCAAGGTAACCCGCTCGAGAGAGCACTTCTAAGGGGTTATCTGATGCGGGGAGCAGCCGCCGGGGGACCCCAGAAGAGGATGCTTGGGGTCACTCTGTGCAAAACGAGCTGCACAGTGGAGGTAAGTATGACATGTTGGTTACTTAAACGATCCTTTACAATCACTTTAAGTCTTCCTGTCAGAATGTATCGGCTTCTTCGTACGAGGCACAAGCAAGCCGATGCAATGCAAGTCTCCTGCAGATCTGTCAGTGTATCAGCAATCTGCGCATTTATTATTTTTTGTCAAAAGGTTTTACTTCTCCTTGCTGGAGGCTCTGAGGCTCTGACATGAAGAACAGTGAGCAGCACATTTGTGACATTATCAAATCTCACTATAAATCTCCTTGGACTTGCACTCCCAGGCAGCAATCCCCTAGCCTTCCAAATGCAGATATGCAGTTATGAGGCTAAAGGCACAGGAGTGCCTAGGGACTTGCATATACCAGGAAGTGCAATCATAATTTCCCTAGATATTTAGGTTTTTTAGTCTACTGCTTTGGCACAATTATCATTTGTAACATCTTATTTATTTATTTATTTTTTAAGTTTAATTCTGCCAAGACTCGGTTCACACTGGTGGGATGCGAGAACCCTGTGAATCCAGTGCAGGTTCCCGAATCGCACCTGAATCGCACAGGATGTTTGATCCTGGCTTCTCTGATCCTCTCCTCCTTCCACTGACTCCTAATAATTGCCTAATAACACAGTCCTATGGAGCCAGGCTGCACATGCTCTGTTTGGTGTGTATTGCTAGAGGGTTTTTTCTTCTTGGGAGGATGCATGTGATCAGCAAAGGGCAAATCAGCACTGTCCGGACAGAGTCTTGCAGTCTTATAGCACAGTCCGAAAACTCCTACAAGCTTTAACCAGTGCTTGGCTGGACACTGATAGAAGTCACAAGACTGCTATATACTGCTGATAAGAAAATGTATTTATTAATTTATATTTACGAAAATTGTATTTCCATGTTCTGTGTACTGTGGGAGACCAGATATTGTCTGTCCTGGGTTTAGTAACACTTTAGGCCCACCAATTATTGTAATGACCTCAATAAATGAGCTAAAAAAGGATAGACTGGCACTTAGTGCTGCTGAAGGACTTGTTGTTTTAGACAATGATTTTTTTTCTAATTTCAATTAAATTTTTCTTTCTAGGTAGCTATGTTGTGGTTTATATGCCTGATCATTTTTTCCACTTGATAAACACAAAGTATCCTGATTTGATGTGTTATCACTTATTTTTATCAGGTGAGTGCTGGTCTATCTATTATATGTTGTTTTTTAGCTGAGAAGCAGAACAAATTACTGCAGGAAAAACCTTACTCTTGGAGCCTGACCTGTAAAGAGTCAGTGGGTGCTTTAACCCACCCTCGCAGCTCATTGAGAATTATAAGCTGTCAGCCGCAATGGCTGACTGTATTTGTAGGCATTCATTTAGAGGAAACTGAATGAATGATGCGGCCGTGTGGGGAGAAGATCCCCTGCCCACTGTCACAGGGAGGGAAGGTAGGGTGGGGGGGGACTTTTGCTGGCACCAACACTTTGCTGACATAAAAGGCTTTGCTACTGGCAATAATTCTCAATGACTCTGTTCTTGCCTGACATAGTCAGTGTTGCTGGCTGGCTTGATGCTTTTGCCTGAACACGGCTGCTCTGTAAGGAAGTGGCTGTAGCTACTCTGTCCTTTTTGTTCTCTATTATTTCCCAGTACATTTTGGGATACAGGAACTTCCACTGCCTCTCCCCCAGCACCCTAATGGGGCGTACACACGGTCGGACTTTTCAGCTACAAAAGTCCAACGGACGCTGACGGACTAAAGCTGGCTGGTAATCCGATCGTGTGTGGGCTTCTCCGGACTTTCAACGGACTTTTTCAGCCTCAAATCCGACGGACTTTAGATTTGAAACATGCTTCAAATCTTTCCGACGGACTCGAGTCCGGTCGAAAAATCCGCTTGTCTGTATGCTAGTCCGACGGACAAAAACCCACGCTAGGGCAGCTATTGGCTACTGGCTATGAACTTCCTTATTTTAGTCCGGTGTACGTCATCACGTAAGAATTCGACGGACTTTTGTGTGATCGTGTGTAGGCAAGTCTGTTCGTTAGAAAGTCCGCCGCAAGTCCGTCGAAAGTCCGCCAAAAGTCCGTCGACAGTCTGTCGGACAGGCTGTCGGACTTTTGTAGCTGAAAAGTCCGACCGTGTGTACGCCCCATAACACTTTATAAATCCTTCACTAACGCACTGCAAAAGCTATAGGCGCAGTTACGGCCCACTACCATTGAAAATGATGGAGACAGCTGGCATCAATGCCTCCTGAAACAACTCGAGAGATTTTCAGGACAGGCTTTCAGGGTGTGCCCCTTTTTTCTAAGATGAGTACTACTTGGAAAATAGTTGCTGCTATGGATAACATTGCAACATTTGCTTCCTCCTAGACCAGGTTTTTTTTTATTTCTCTTTCGTTCATTGACGGACACAGCGCTCCATATTCAGAACCATAGGGTTATATTGCCCCCTACAGGAGTAGGGCACTAGGCAGAAAAAAGACTTGGCTATGCCTATGAGCAGTTCTAGCTGGTATACATCTCCCTCTCTGCTATAGGCCTTCATTTTTTTCTGCCTAGTCAGGAGTAAGAATCTAGTTCCCTGCCGGCATCTTTGGTCCTGGCAACTCTTTCCTTTTTTAATTTTTTTTTTTTTCCTCCGTTTTTTTTCCTATGAGATCTACAATCAACTGCCGGACTGGCCGATGGGCTGGGTATCTATACCCAGTCCCCACCCCCAGTCTGGCCAGCGAGCAGACCAGAGCTCCGCACTGGGTCTGCTGCGACATACCCCTACTGGATGGGAGCTGGCCTGCGAGTTAAACGCCTCGTGAGGTCGCATACGACCGGGTCTTGGTCCGAGTCGCAGCGTTCCTCCTGGCCGACGGTCCCCATTTCAGTGGTGAGGAGGTTCTGTCTGGAGTGATGCCCACCTGGTTCCTGGTATGGGGAGTACATGGTCCCCCCCCCCGTATGTAGTTTGGGGTGGACGCGGGCACCCCCTGCTGGGACGGTTGGACCTGCAGGTTTCCCTCAGTCCCCCCTTTATGTTGGTGGGCTGGCAGGTGTATGGGACTGGGGGACTGGTGTATTGCTTTGTGATTGTAAGGGAGGTGGGTGGACATGCTCTTCCTGGCTGGGGTGGGCGCTGGCTGTTAAGATGGTCCTGTGCCTGGATCCCCCCCATCCTTTTTGGATGTGGCCTGGGCTCCAGGGGTCCTTCCTGGGTCCCTGGAAGCCTTGTGGACACTGCGTGTGGCAATTTGCCATGGCCGGCACTAGGGTTGTCCCGATACCGATACTAGTATCGGTATCGGCACCGATACCGAGCATTTGCCCAAGTACTTGTACTCGGGCAAATGCTCCCGATGCTTCCGCCGATACCTAAACTGTCAGCAGTGATCGGCGTGTGGGGGAGTTACAAGATTCCCCCCCGCAGCTTTCAGTGACATACAGCGGTGATCGGTGCTTGTAATTTCCCCACGCGATCACCGCTGACTGTCACTGCATCCTCCTCCATGCCCCCTCTGTTCCTCTGTCCCCCTCTCCTCTGTCTCCCTCCGTTCCGTTCCTCTGTCCCCCTCTCCTTCTCTGTCCCCTCCGTTCCGTTCCTCCGTTCCTCTGCCTCTCCGCTGTCCCCTCCGTTCCGTTCCTCTGTCCCCCTCTCCTTCTCTGTCCCCTCCGTTTCGTTCCTCCGTTCCTCTGCCTCTCCGCTGTCCCCTCCGTTCCGTTCCTCTGTCCCCCTCTCCTTATCTGTCCCCCTCCGTTCCGTTCCTCCGTCCCCCTCTCCTTCTCTGTCCCCCTCCGTTCCGTTCCTCTGCCTCTCCGCTGTCCCCTCCGTTCCTCCGTCCCCCTCCTCCTTCCTTTGTGTATGGATAGAGTCAGCTGACTCTGTCCATTCACATAACTGAAACATTGTAATCTCTTGTGATTACGATGTGTCAGTTTATGAATGGAGAGGAGCCGCTGACCTCTCTCCATTCATTCTCAGTGCAGCTGAGGCTGCAGAGAAAGGGACTGGGGAATCTCTATCCTCGGTCTCTTTCTCTGTCTCAAGGGGGAGATATCAGGGGTATGTTAAGACCCCTGATATCTCACCAATGCCCCCCAACAGGGCTGATTTAAAAAAAAAAAAACATATTGCAAAAATGAATAAAAAAATTATTATTGTAAAAAATAAAAATTGTAAATAAAAAAAATAAACACACAGACACCGTTCACCCCTCCCCCCCCCCCCCCCCCCGAAAAAAAAGAAAGCATTGTTAAAAAAAAAAAAAACTGTCACGTGACATAAAAAAAAGTATCGGTAATCGGTATCGGCGAGTACTTGAAAAAAAGTATCGGTACTTGTACTCGGTCCTAAAAAAGTGGTATCGGGACAACCCTAGCCGGCACCATTACTTTGGGGCTTGTGTGATTCTCTATGGCCTATGGCCATTGTTTGTTGGTCCGACGTGCATTAGGAGCAGCAGCCATGACAGTGGAGCCTCTGGGCAGCATCTATGGCTGTGGGGGATCCTCCTTTTTCCCCTGGTGCTGACTCCTGGGTGTTCTTTTCTCCTGGATGCCGTATGTGGATACAGGCTATCCTCCCTGATGCAGATCGGTGCTACTTTGGTGGGGTGGTGAGTTCTGGTGGAGCCTCTCCCTCTCTCTGTTGCAGGTTGTGAGGTGCTCTGTTTTCGGGTGCCTCTGTGCTGATACAGGTGCTATGCACTGACAGCGGTCCAGGTGTCCTTTGTTTCCTGGGTGGAGGTGGCCTTTGGGCGGCGGGCTAGCAAAAAGTGCCCCCCCCCCCCCCCCCGTCTCGTCAGATGCTGAATCTGGCTCGGCCGCTGCCAACGTGGATCACCCTGCGGGGCCTGTAGCAACGCTCCTTGATCTATCAGATAGTGAGGATGATTTCTCCACTTAGCTGTGAAGGCGCAAGAAGGCGCTGGTGGATGCACTGATTAAATCTGTGCGGGAAAGTATGAAGATGGAGGATGAAGCTTCTGCGCAGGTGGCCGTCCCCTTTGGCACCCACAAACCGTCTCACACGGCAAAAGTGTTCCCTTATCCATCCTATTTTTACATGTTTATCTGTAAGGATTAGGAGCGTCCAAAATGCCCCTTTGTGGTTCCTAAACGCTTTGCGGTGAGGTACCCCTTTGGAGAGTCACTCTTCAAGAAGTGGACTGTTCCACCAGTGGTGGACCCTCCTGTCTCCAGGTTGAACAAGTTGACCATGATTCCAGTAGAGGAATCTCTGGCCTTTAAGGATCCGGCTGACTAAAAGGCGGAGTCTGTGGCCCGCAATATGTTCACTATAATGGGGATGGCATTGACACAGCCCCAAATGATCCACAATGACTCAAAAGTGATATGGTCCAGAAATATTTAGACAGAATAATGGTGGACAAAGCACCTGGACCAGCTGGCATCCACCCACTGGTCCTAAAAGAATTTTAGCTCTGTCATTTCAAAGCCATTGTTTCTAATTTTTAGGGACTCGTTAATGACCGGAATAGTACCACTGGATTGGCGTAGGTAACCAGGTAATTATGGACCTGTTAGTTTAACTTCTATAGTTGGAAAGATACTGGAGAGTTTAATGAGAGACCACATAGATGAGTTCTTGCTGGAAAAAAATATGTTGGGCAACAGACAGCATGGATTCATGATAAACAGAAGTTGCCAAACAAATCTGATTTCTTTTTATGAGAAGGTACCGTATTTATCGGCGTATAACACGCACTTTTTTCCCCTTAAAATCAGGGGAAAATAGTGGGTGCGTGTTATACGCCGACCCCAGCTAATTGTGAGCTATCGGCGGCGATCGCCGCCGACATTCACATAGCGAGTAGTTTTAAATATGGCGCCGCAGACGGCTTTTGCTGCCCTGCTTACGGAAATAGGACTCCGGGATGTATGGAGAGAGAGACCTGAAAAGGACAGATGCTACTCATGTTACTCTGCAACACACGATGGTTTTTCCCGTATCGACCTGGGTTTAGGGAATGAGGCACTCTTGCAGCTAGTAGAGGACTCAGCATATGAGCCACGCCTACTATCCGACCATTCCCCATTTTGGGTACGGTTAGACACCACTGGAATGCTGGGGCGACCATTATGGAAGGTGAACCCCTACTGGTTAACTTTGTTTCTGCAGGTAGATAGAACAAGAGAGGCACTACGGGAGTTCCTGCAATTTAATAGGGGATCTGCTAGTGCTGTGGTAGTATGGGATACACTCAAGGCATTCTTGAGGGGATGTCTCATTAAAGAAATTGCGGGAATTAAAACACGTTCCAGGGAATGGGAGAACAGGGTACGGGAAGAACTGAAAGAAAGGGAACCGGCCCTAATAAGAGATCCATCAAAACCTAATCAAGAATCCTGGAAGGAGGCACAAGTGGTATATAACTCGGTTTGGTTATCAGCAGCAGAGAAGAGAAGATACTTTCAGCAACAAAGTTACTTTGAAGAAGGGGAAAACACTGGCCGTCTTTTAGCCCTTATAGCCAGAGAGCAACGAGACTCTACTAATATCCTGGCTGTGAGGGCTAAATCTGGGGAGAGGCAGACCCTTAGCTCAGACATTTTGAGCAGCTTTCAGCGGTTTTACAGGGATTTGTACTCCAGTAAAACTAGTTCTATTCCATCTGATTTGGTACAGTTCTTACAAACCTGTCCGCTCCCGCAGTTATCGGAGGCAGACAGGGAATTGTTAAACTGCCCAATCACATTAGGGGAATTGAGAGAAGCACTGGAGGGGACAAAACACCATAAATCACCAGGCCCAGACAGGATTCCGGCAGAGGTATACTCCCATTATAGGGAGGACCTCTTACCATCATTATTGCAGGCCATAAGGGAGGCTGAGGAAGTGGGTTACCTACCAGATAGCATGCAAGAGGCAATAATAACAGTAATTTTAAAGCCTGGGAAAGATAAACTCCTATTGGATTCATACCGCCCAATTTCACTATTAAATGCGGATGTTAAATTGTTTGCCAGTGTTTTGGCTAAAAGGTTATCTCGAGTGATTGGCAAGCTGGTCCATTGTGATCAGTCTGGTTTTATACCTACCCGCTCTACATCGGATAACATAAGGAGACTCTACATGAACCTACAGATGCCAGTGGACAATCCGGGGGGTAGGGCCATTCTGTCACTGGACGCCTCAAAAGCGTTTGATAGTGTGGAGTGGCCCTACCTCATGGAAACACTGAAAAGATTTGGTTTGGGAAGTTAGTTTGTATCTTGGGTAGAGATACTTTATTTCAAACCCAGAGCCAGAATACGCATCAATAATAATCTTTCGCCTCCATTTGAATTGCATAGGGGGACTAGACAGGGTTGCCCACTGTCTCCATTGCTGTTCGCCTTGGCAATAGAGCCTTTAGCCATAATGATCCGGAATTCAACGGAGGTGGTGGGGTTCCATAGACATCAGAGAGAAGAAAAAATATCTTTGTACGCAGATGATGCACTTGTATATCTGGGCGATATGACCTCATCTCTGCGGGCAGTAATGGAGATAGTGGGAGAATACGGCAGTTTCTCAGGCTTTGATATTAACTGGTCAAAATCAACTCTAATGCCCATAGACCAGCCGAGGGACCGACTACCAGTGGGAGCGGAACAAATAGCAATAGTTAATAGCTTTAAGTATCTGGGAGTAATGGTGTCCCCGAATCCGGCCGAGTATCTTCGGTTGAATTTGGAGCCATTGCTCTCTAGACAGAAAGAAAAAAGCAATAGCTGGTGTAGGCTCCCCCTATCAGTTATAGGGCGAGCAAACTTAATAAAAATGGTGTGGGCACCACAGCAATTATATGTCTTCCATAATTCACCGATATGGATACCAAAAAAGTGGTTCAAGCGAGTTGATACACTAATGAGGGAACTGATATGGAAAAAAAAGGCACCCAGAATTAGCTTGGAAACACTGCAATATGAAAAGGATAGAGGAGGGCTGGCAATACCCAACTCTAAGCTGTATTTCCTGGCATCACAGCTACAACAAATGGCAGGGTGGGGTCGAAAGTGGAATGAGGACCCTACATATAAACTGGTGACCATATTGGAACCCACGCTAGAAGCGGCCTCACATTTGGAAATGGACTTGCCAAGTATGAAGGGGGTAGAACCTATAAATACGCTCTTTAAAAAGGTATGGGGAGAGGTTCGGAAAGCGCTAAAAATAACAGGCGTGCTCCCATTCATTCCGATTTGGCATAATAGAAGATACCCCGAGATCCAGGAACTACAAGGGTTTACACACTGGAAAGAAAAGTGGATTCAGTTCTTCCCACAATTATATGAGGGAGAGGTGTTGAAGACATATGAACTATGCAGGGAATTCCATTTGAACCCGAGGGGTTTTTATCAATACCTCCAACTTCGCCATGCGTTACAGGCACAACAAATAACACATTCTCAGACAGTACCAACAGTATCACTCTTGAGTGAGGTTTTTTTGGCAGACACAACGAAAGGGTTAATATCAAAAATATATAGGGAGTTGCTGAGGTCAGTTCAGGATCATACTCTGTTAAAGTGCTGAAATAAATGGGTAGAGGATATATGAGAGATAGAAGAAAAACAATGGGAAATGGCGCTTGAGGCTATTCCGGTGGTGTCGCTTTCCGCAACCCAAAGACTGTCACAATTATTTATTCTCCATAGGGCCTATAGGACATCAGTACAGCTTTATAAATGGGGACGAGGAGACTCCCCACTGTGCCCTAAGTGTAGAGTACACAGAGGGGATTTCATCCATCTAATTTGGAGGTGCCCAAAGCTGTATAGATACTGGGATGAGGTCTCCCAGCATATTTCGAGGTTGGCGCGGGTTCCCATCCCCCTAAACCCGACTGTATACTTGCTTGGAGCTATAAATGCAAAAATGTTTCCGGGAGGAAACTACTTTATGTTAACTAGACTGATGTACCTTGCCAGAAAACTTATTGCAAAGTACTGGACGGCCCCAACGGTGCCTACAGTGAAGCAATGGATTGCCTACGTCAATTCGCTTCTCCCCAGAGAACGACTGGCTTATAGCCGTAGAAGTGATAGGGGTAAATTCTATAAGATATGGCAGTCATGGTTGGGGGATGTGGACCTGGCCCCGCACCAATTGATAGTAGAAAGGCTTCAGATGTAGAGACAGGGGGGGGGGGGGGGGGGGGGGGAGTGTAGAGAGGAAGAGGGAGATAGAGACAGCCGAGGGAAAAGAAGACGAGAAGGAAGTGTGCAGGGAAGGGGAGAAGGGAGAGAGAGACAGAAAGATGGCCTGTAAAATCAATGATAATACAATTAGATAATCAAGAACATTGGATAGGGGGGAAGTTAGTGGCAATTGTGAATGTGGTGAATGAAACACTAAAGGTAATAGGAAAGTTTTGTTGTGATGGAGGGGGGGGGGGGGGGGTACAGGGAGGGGAGGGGAGGAAGGGTGGAATAAAATAAAGAAAATGGAGTAATGAATTAGTAGTAGAGATACAATTTTGTATGGAATGAGGGTAGAAACACAAGAATGGGCTTGTATAAACCACACATTTTATTCTATGTTTTTGTACTATTAAATAATATGAATGATTGAATCTATGTTTCTGATGTCACCAGTCATAGCCCCTGCGTGGGTTGACTTGGCGCTTGTTTTGTATTGCTGCAAATTTTCTGGCATATTTGCAATAAAAATGATTGAAGAAAAAAAAAAAAAAATATGGCGCCGCGGAGTTCGGAGGGACTCGGCAGGGCTGAACGAGCGCCACCGAAATCACAGAGCCGAGATACACATAGTCGAGTGTATTCGGCTCTTTCCGGCGCCGCTCACAGTCACGCCCAGTCCCATCATAGGGCGGGACTGTGAGCGGCGCCGGAAAGAGCCGAATACACTCGACTATGTGTATCTCGGCGGCGTTCGTTCAGTTCCGCCGGCGCCGAGTCCCTCCGAACTCCGCGGCGCCATATTAAAAAACTACATGCATGTGTATGTCGGCGGCAGGTGGTAGGCATGGACACTGGGGGCAAGGCTGCACTGACAAGGCTGCACTGACAAGGCTGCACTGGGGCAAAGCTGCACTGACAAGGCTGCACTGGGGCAAAGCTGCACTGACAAGGCTGCACTGGGGCAAAGCTGCACTGACAAGGCTGCACTGGGGCAAAGCTGCACTGACAAGGCTGCACTGGACACTGGGTCAAGGCTGCACTGACACTGAAAAGGCTGCAATGACACTAACAAGGCTGCAGATGAACACTGATGAGGCTGCATTGATGGGCATTTTAATGTAAGTTTCTTTTCCTTAAACTTCCCTCCTAAACTTGGGGTGCGTGTTATACGCCGATAAATACGGTAAGTAAAAGCTTGGACAGAGGGGTGGCTGTGGACGTAGTATACTTGGATTTTGCAAAAGCATTTGACAGTTCCCCACACACGGCTAATGTGCAAGGTAAAGTCTACAGGCTTGGAAAAATCAGTTTGTAAATGGATAGAAAGCTGGCTAAAAGACACAATTCTGGGAGTAGTGGTTAATGATTCTTACTTTGACTGGTCTAAGGTTATCAGTGGGGTACCCAAAGGTTCAGTGTTGGGACCCATACTTTTTAATACCTTTTATAAATGATGTAGGGTCTGGGATTACAAGTACCATTTATTTTTTTACTTGGGGAAAAAAACAACTTTATTGATATAAAGCACATTTTACAAGCCATTCGGGTACATATAGCCATAGAAGGTCAGTTACATATTATGACAGCGAAAATAAATATGCAAGTATGTTACAGGGTGTGCATACACATATTCACAGGTGCAGTGAATCAGGTGGCAATTTAATCCAAACTATAAACAAAGTGTGCCACAGGTACAGGGAAACTCTGCACTGGGTATGGAACAATTATACACAGGTTTCCCCATCCTCCAACCATCTGTCCCAGATCTTGGAATATTTTTGTGTAGATCCCCTGTGTGTGTAGATCAGTTTCTTGAATGGCAGGGTGTCATTAACTGCTTTTTTCCATAACTGTAGTGTGGCGGGCACGTTCTGCATCCATCTCTGAGCTATCACTTTACGTGCTAGGAATAATGTTTCAGAAATGAATATTGTGTGATATTTGTCCACTTCTACGTCTGGCAGTAGCCCCAAAATACATAACTTGGGGTCCAGCACCACAGGGGATCCCATATTATCATGGAGGAAAGGGACAACTTGCGTCCAATACGTCTGGACATGTGAGCAGCCCCATATGAGATGGTAAAACGAGCCTGTGTCAGCCCTGCATAAGCGGCACGTCGGATCCGGCGACAAGTACTATTTCAGTGTTTGCAGATGACTCAAAGCTATGCAGTGGAATAACATCCTTACAGGATGTCTCCAACTTACAAGCCGACCCCAAAGCACTGTTTAATTGAGCGACTATGTGGCAAATTAGGTTTAATGTTGATAAATGTAAAGTTATGCACTTGGGGGCTAAGAATATGCATGCATCATACATACTAGGGGGAGTACAACTGGGGGAATCCATAGTGGGGAAGGATCTGGGGATTTCAGTAAGCTTAATAGCATGCAATGCTAAGCTGCGGTTTCCAAAGCGAGCAGTCTTTTCTTGTATTAGGAGACATATGGACTTCAGAGAGAGATATCATTATGCCCTTGTAAAAATCATTAGCAAGACCTCATCTGGAATATGCAGTTCAGTTTTGGGCACCAGTTCTCAAAAAGGATATTTTTTTTCAGGGAACTGGAGAAAGTGCACAGAAGGGCAACCAAACTGATAAGAGGCATGGAGGAGCTCAGCTTGGAGGAACTGAATTTATTCTCTCTTGAGAAAAGGAGATAAGGGGAGATATGATCAACATGTACAAATTCATAGGGGGTCCATATAGTGAACTTGGTGTTGAGTTATTCACTTTAAGGGGCACTCTTTATGCCTAGAAAAAAAGAGATTTAATCTCCAAGTACGAAAAGGTTTCTTCACAGTAAGGGCTGTGAAAATGTGGAATGGACTCCCTCCAGAGGTGGTTTTGTCCAGCTCAGTATTTTGCTTTACGAAAGGCCTGGATTCTTTCCTAAAATGTATATAATATAGCTGGGTACTGACATTTATAGGTAAAGTTGATCTAGGGAATATCCGATTGCCTCTCTGGGGATAAGGAAGGAGTTTTTTCCCCCACTGTAGCAAATTGCATCATGCTTTGCTGGGGTTTTTCGCCTTCCTCTGGATAAACTGTGGGTATAGGATTGTATGATATTACATTAATTATAATTTTTTTTTTGGTTTGGTTGAACTGGATGGACTTGGGGGGGCGAGCAGATTTTGCCTGCCTTTGCTGAGTTGGCAGACCAATTGGTCCAGGGGCTGCAGTTTGTCTTCAGTGCCTCTTTGGATGCCACTCCCTTGATTTATAAGCTATCTGTTTCGGCAGTGGTGCTTGGGCATGTATTGTGGCATAAGTGTTGGTCTAAAAAAGCTCTGACTGATTTACCCTTTCAAGGCGATCGCCTGTTTGGGGTTACCCTGGATGACCTCAGTAAGAGTCTCGAGGGTTCAAAACCTTTCAAGTGGCCCTGGTCTAGCAAGCCGAGAGCCGGATACTCTAGACCGACGGACAAGGCTCCTTCAGCATGAAGGTGCGCCCTCACCCATGGCTGGGGTGGGGGGGGATATCTACGTTGGTTTCCGAGCCCGTGGACTTCCTTGGTAAACGACAAATTTATCCACAAAGTGATTCTGTCCAGTTACAAGAATTTTGTGGTTGCCCTCCGGAAAGGTTATTCCCTTCCAATGTATGCCCTTCTCCGGTCGGCTTGCAGGCTCTCTTCGGGGCGGTGCAGGACCTGTTGCTTCAGGGAGTGATTGTCCTGGTGCCGGTCTCGGAACGGTTTCAAGGTTTTGACTCAAACCGGTTTACGTTCCCAAAAAAGGAGGGCAAGGTCCATCCAATTCTGGACCTCAAGGCCCTGAACTGCTTTGTGCGGGTACAGAAATTCAGAATGGAGTCCATTCGCATAGTAGTGGCATCCCTACATCAGGGGGATTTTCTAGCCTCTGTCGACATTAAGGATGCATACTTGCACATTCTAATATGTACCCGACATCAGCGTTTCCTCTGCTCTGTGGGAGAGGAACACTATCAGTTTGTGGCGTTTACCCTTTGGTCTTGCCTCGGCTCCTCGGGTCTTCACAAGTGTTTGGTGCCAGGTCTGGCATTGCTACATCAGAGGGGGATTGCCAGGCTACCTGGATGACCTCCTCTAGCAAGCGGCGTGCTCGTCTTCCTTTTTCTTGAAGGAGGTGTGTTGGTCACTATACAGACCTTGAAGGAGTTTGGTTGGCTTCTAAACTACCAGATGTCTGCTCTGATTCCATCCAAAAAACTGATTATCTGGGTATGATTCTGGATTCAGCTCTAGCCAGAGTGTTCCTTCATCTGAACAAACTCCAGAAGTTGCATGCTGCGGTTCATCTATTGCTGTCCAGCAGGTGGGTCTCCCTCCAGACTTGCATGCAGGTGCTGGCCTGATGGTGTCTACCTTTTGAGACTGTCCCGTTTGCACAGTTCCATACAAGGTCCCTCCAAAGGGAGAGATCCTGGTAAAATGGGAGATATGTCCAAAGTCTCCTGGACAATCGGATCCGGCTGAGCCAAGAAATCAGGGGTTCCCTGGTTTGGTGGCTTTGCTCTCCCGATCTTCGGCAGGGCAAATCTTTTCTCCCCTTGTATTGGACAGTGACCACTATGGATGCCAGTCTGTCCAGGTGTCCTGGGCTCCACTCAGGGTTGTTGGACGCTGGAGGAATCCAGACTACCAGTCAATGTCTTGGAACGTCGGGCGATCAGGCTGTGTCTGGCTGTGTCTGGCTGTGTCTGGTTTTATGGATGATTTTAGCTCCAGGGGCTCCCGGTACGGATCCAGTCGGACAATGTCAATCACCAGGGCGAAACAAAGAGCGTGTGTTAGCGGTTCTGGAATAAGCCGGCATTCTCCGGTGGGCAGAACGTTCCGTTCCAGCCCTCCCCGCCATACACATTCCAGGAGTGAAAAACTGGCAGGCGGACTATATCAGTTGGCAGGTGTTAGACCAAGAGGAGTGGTCCCTTTTATCTGGACGTGTTTCATTGGGATTTGAACTGCTCTGTTCTCCAAAAGCCTCCCTCGGAAAATATTCAGGAGATTCCCCTGCTTACGCTGTCTCAGAAGGTAGCTTTTTTGGTGGCTATCACCTCTGTTCGCAGGGTGTCTGAACTGGCGGCGTTATCTTGTCGTAACCCCTATATGGTGGTCCACATAGATAAGGTGGTTCGTCGTCCACCCCCCATCATTCCTACGTAAGTTGGTCTCTGACTTCCATTTAAATGAAGACATTGTGTTGCCTTCCCTGTGTCCCTGGCCCACTCATCCCAAGGAATTTGCATTGCATGCCTTGGATGTGGCTCAAGCAATTCAGGTGTATCTGGCAGCCACGGAGTCTTTTCGGAGATCGGACTCACTGTTTGTGATCACAGACGGACCCAGAAAAGGCTGTCCGCTTCTTCTGAAAACCATTTTCAGATGGATCAGACAGACGGTGACTCGGGCCTATTCTATCAAGGGTCAGGTTACTCCTTTTCCTGATATGATGCACTCTATTCGGGCATTTAGTGCTTCTTGGGCCTACCGTCATCAGGCGTCAGTGGCGCAGGTTTGCAAGGCGGCCACTTGGTCATCGGTGCACTCTTTCACTAGTTTCTACAAAGTGGATGTGCTGGCATCTGCAAATGCTTCTTTTGGCTGCAAGGTTTTGCAGGCTGTTTAGAGGGTCTGTGCCTTCTTTTGGAGGTGTTTTGTTTAGGTTGGGCTCCAGTTGTTTTTTGTTGAGCTCCTGTTACCTGGTTGGCTCTTGTGTTTTAGCCTTAGGATTTTTTGGTTATCCCACCCCTCATGTTTGGCACTGCTTGGGGACGTCCCTATGGTTCTGAATATGGAGCGCTGTGTCCGTCAATGAACGAAAGCGAAAATAGGATTTTTGTACTTGCCGTAAAATCTGTTTCCCTGAGTTCATTGACGTACACAGCACCCAACCCCTCTATGGAGTTTTAATACTTCTGACATAGCTTGTTACTAAACTGAAGGCCTATAGCAGAGAGGGGGATATATACCAGCTAGGACTGCCCATAGGTGTCTTTTTTTTCTGCCTAGTGTCCTACTCCTGTAGGGGCCAATATAAACCTATGGTTCTGAATATGGAGCACTGTGTCTGTCAATGAACTCCAAGAAACAGATTTTATGGTAAGAACAAAACTCCTAATTTTTATTTTTTTGAGAGCTGATGATCTGAGTGGTACAGTATTTATTTAATGAGCTTTGTTTCTTTCCCCAGATGAAGACTCTAGAATAAGTGGCATGTGCAGTGATTGCCCTATGCAGTCTTTACTAAATTCTTGTGTATTGGAAAGCTGCACTGGAATAATTTTCTCTGTGAATATTAGCCAGGAAAAAATCCTTAAATTCTTGGCAGAGAGTCGACAGGACTGTGAGCGTCTAGCAATGCTACATTGCTTCTTACTTCACCTCAGTCTCCAACCACAGCAGGAAACAGAGGTAAAAGTTGATTTGCAGATTTCATATTGTGTCCTAAACCCCCTTGAAGCAGTTAAAAATGTTTAATTTATTTTATTTTTATTTTTTTTAAAGAAGCTCAGGCTGGACATAAATGTTCCACCCTGGCCCAACAGATGTCACTATCTATGAGAATGGAGGATGGGGGCATATTTCTTTGCCTATGGCTAGCCTTAGTGTTCATGTTTGGTATTCCATGTTAGCAATATATTACAGAATTAACCACTTCAGCCCCGGAAGGATTTACCCACATCCTGACCAGGCTTTTTTTTGCGATATGGCACTAATCGCACAAACAGAGCTTTCTTTTGGTGGTATTTGATCCCTTCTGCGGTTTTTATTTTTTGCGCTATAAACAAGAAAAGGGCGCCAATTTTGAAAAAAAAAAACACTATTTTGTACTTTTTGCTATAATAAAAATCCCAAAAACAAATTTAAAAAAAAAAAACAAATTTATTCATCAGTTTAGGCTGATGTGTATTCTTCTACATGTTTTTGGTAAAAAAAAATTTAAATAGGCGTATATTGATTGGTTTGCGCAAAAATTATAGCGTCTACAAAATAAGGGATAAATTTATGGCATTTTTATTTATTTTACTAGTAATGACGGCGATCTGAGATTTTTATCGGCATTGCAGCGGACAGATCGGACACCTTTTGACACTTTTTTGGGACCATTGACATTTATACAACGATCAGAGCTAAAAATAGCCACTGATTACTGTATATATGTCACTGGCAGGGAAGGGGTTAACACTAGGGGCGATCAAGGGGTTAAGTGTGTTCCCTAGGTGTGTTTCTAACTGACTGACTAGAGGGGGAGCCAGATCGTTGTTCCTACTTAGTAGGAACACACGATCTGTCTATACTCCCCTGACAGAACCAGGATTTGTGCGTTTACACACAGATCCTCGTTCTGGCTCTGTCAGGAGCGATCGTGGGCGCCCGCCTGCTATATTGATTGTAAAGAGCTGCCGTACGATGGCGATATGCGCAGCCGTGCCAACCTGCCACAGTACAATTGCGGCGGCTGGTCAGCGAGTAGTTTAAAGAACATTGTTGTTTTTTTTTTTGTGAGCTGATATATATTTCATGCAGAATCAAAGTAAAATTAAAGACCAGTTTAAAAACACAAAACAAACATGTCATACTTACCTACTCTGTGCAATGGTTTTGCACAGAGCAGCCTCGATCCTCCTCTTCTTGGGTCCCTCTTGAGTTCGCTGGCGCTCCTGGCCCCTCCCTCCTGCCAACTGCCCCCCAGAGCAAACTGCTTGCCGTGGGAGTACCCACGCAGGCTCTCTTCTGAGCTGCTGCTCTGCATATCTATTCAGACACAGAGATGCGGCCTCTCTCTTCTCATTGGCTCGCTGGCTGTGATTGGCAGGAGCTAATGGCTCCCACTGCTGTTTCAGCCAATGAGGAGGAAGAGTGCCGCGAGGGCCAAGACTCTCATACACATCGCTGGATTGCGACATGGCTGAGGTAAGTATTAAGGGGAGCTGCTCCACACAGAATGTTTTTTATCTTCATCCATAGAATGCACGAAGGTAAAAAAAACCTTTGAGCCTTTAGAATCACTTTAAGGTTTATATAGTTTATACAGACTGTATTCAAGATGGCAGACTTTTTTTTTTTTTAAGGCACCCACCAGTAAAATAAAAAAAGATTCTTATTAATCTCACGTTAAGTCTTAACATTTCATAGCTCACGTTAACAGTTATGTACACTATCAAGCCCCAATACTTGTAATTATCCCCCTCCAGTAGCTGCCTGAATAGGTTCACATATACTCCTATAGTCCTATAACTTAATTTATCAATACAATATCAAATATACTAGTGACGCAGAATGGAGATCTCCCTCAGCGCGTTTCTTAGAAACTAACACTGCTTCTTCAGGAGTGTTGTGAGGGCTAGAATGTGATTTCAGTTAACTCCCCAAGGGCCCTTCAATGTATACTTGGTGTACAAGGCATATGGGGGAATAGCTGCAGCCTTACTCCAAAATCCTGAGTCTTTTATATATACAGTTGTGCTCATAAGTTTACATACCCTGGCAGAATTTATGATTTCTTGGCCATTTTTCAGAGAATATGAATAACACTAAAACTTTTCTTTCACTCATAGTTAGTGTTTGGCTAAAGCCATTTATTATCAATCAACTGTGTTCACTCTTTTTAACCACTTCAGCCCCGGAAGGATTTACCCCCTTCCTGACCAGAGCACTTTTTACAATTTGGCACTGCGTCATTTTAACTGCTAATTGCGCGGTTATGCAATGCTGTACCCAAACGAAATTTGCGTCCTTTTCTTCCCACAAATAGAGCTTTCTTTTGATGGTATTTGATCACCTCTGCCGTTTTTATTTCTTGCGCTATAAACGGAAAAAGACCGAAAATTTTGAAAAAAAAAATGATATTTTCTAATTTTTGTTATAAAAAAAATCCAATAAACTCAATTTTAGTCATACATTTAGGCCAAAATGTATTCGGCCTCATGTCTTTGGTAAAAAAAAATGTCAATAAGTGTATATTTATTGGTTTGCGCAAAAGTTATAGCGCCTACAAACTAGGGTACATTTTCTGGAATTTACACAGCCTTTAATTTATGACTGCCTATGTCATTTCTTGAGGTGCTAAAATGGCAGGGCAGTACAAAACCCCCACAAATGACCCCATTTTGGAAAGTAGACACCCCAAGGAAATTGCTGAGAGGCATGTTGAGCCCATTGAATATTCATTTTTTTTGTCCCAAGTGATTGAATAATGACAAAAAAAAAAAAATTACAAAAAGTTGTCACTAAATGATATTTTGCTCACACAGGCCATGGGCATATGTGGAATTGCACCCCAAAAATATTCAGCTGCTTCTCCTGAGTATGGGGATACCACATGTGTGGGACTTTTTGGGAGCCTAGCCACGTACGGGGCGCCGAAAACCAATCACTGCCTTCAGGATTTCTAAGGGTGTAAATTTTTGATTTTACTCCTCACTACCTATCAGTTTTGAAGGCCATAAAATGCCCAGATGGCATAACCCCCCCCCCCCCAAATGACCCCATTTTGGAAAGTAGACACCCCAAGCTATTTGCTTTGAGGCATGTTAAGTCCATGGAATATTTTATATTTTGACACAAGTTGCGGGAAAGTGACAATATTTTTTTTTTTTTGCACAAAGTTGTCACTAAATGATATATTGCTCACACAGGCCATGGGGGCATATGTGGAATCGCACCCCAAAATACATTTAGCTGCTTCTCCTGAGTACGGGGATACCACATGTGTGGGACTTTTTGGGAGCCTAGCCGCGTACGGGGCCCCGAAAACCAAGCACCGCCTTCAGGATTTCTAAGGGTGTAAATTTTTGATTTCACTCTTCACTGCCTATCACAGTTTCGGAGGCCATGGAATGCCCAGGTGGCACAACCCCCCCCCAAATGACCCCATTTTGGAAAGTAGACACCCCAAGCTATTTGCTGAGTGGCATGGTGAGTATTTTGCAGCTCTCATTTGTTTTTGAAAATGAAGAAAGACCAAAAAAAAATAAATATTTTTTTTCTTTTTTCAATTTTTAACCAGTTGCCGACCGCCGCACGACTATATACATCCACAGAGCGGCACGGGCAGGCAAAAGGGCTTACAGGTACGTCCTTGCCTGCCCGCGGGTAGGGGGTCCGATCGGACCCCCCCGCCCCCCCCCCCCTCGCGCGCGCGGTGCCTGCGGCGGTCGGCAAATCCTCCCCGGCGATCGGTGGTGAGGGGGAGGCCATCCATTCGTGCCCCCCCCCCCCCCCCCCGCGATCGCTCCTGGCCAATCAAATCATTTCCCTGCCTCTGTATTGTACACAGAGGCAGAGGAAATGATGTCATCTCTCCTCGGCTCGGCATTTTCCGTTCCGGCGCCGAGGAGAGAAGACTGTAATGTGAGTGCACAACACGCACACATTACACCCCCGATCCCTCCCCCCTCCCTGTCACACTGACACCAAGCAGGTTTTTTTTTTGTTTTTTTTTTCTGATTACTGACTTACTGACACTTTCTGAAAGTGCACCAGCTGATTATAATGAATGAGCCCCTCCCAGTCAGGAGCAGTCTGCAATCAGTCAGGTGAAAGGAGCAGCCATTTCTTCCCAACAAAAGTTTGATACAGTATCACACTATTGGCTGCTTCTTTATACATTATGCACTGCTGAGCTCGGGACAAGGATGCCAGGACGTATTTACGCTGCTCCTGCCAGGAAGTTCGGTCTGTGTCTGTGATATCTGCTCACTTATAGTTGGCATCTGGTAAGCAGGATTTTCATGAGGTTCGCTGCATTTTAATATACTCCTTTGCCACTCTCTGGTGTAAAGTCCTTAGCTGTGCGGAATCTGCTCACATTAAATTGCCATCTGGTAAGCAGGATTTTTATGTGGCTTGCTGCACCTTCTGGTACTTTTTTCCATACCTTTTCATCTGTGGGATAGCTATATGCTCACTTGTTTATAGTATCTGGTAAGCAGATTCTTTGTAAGGTTTACGCACCATTTTTTCCTATTGGGGATTATACACCTTATTGCATGATTGCATGTCACTCACTTAACGATCCTATGTGTGTTCTTAACACTGGATGTTCTTATGAGTATATATGATTTTGTTGAGTGTTGCACATTTTTCCTTTTTGGATTTCACATTTTTGTCAGTATTACGCTAAGTTTTTTAAATATATTTTTTGGGTAATCCTTCGCGGATCTGAATACACGGTACGAGTGTGACCTATACTGTTCCATTGGGATCGTTTTCATAAAGGCCCAGGCTGGGTTTTAGGCCACTCGCCTGTTTGGCTTACTTTCTGGTAAGCATTTCACCACATAGATCTGTTCTATTTGAATTTTCACCTAACAACATATGAATTATTGAAGAATTTCACGTTATTCACCATGTGATGGTTGGACATTCCTCTGTATAGGACTGTATATTTTCACTAATTTTGAATATCCTTTTTTTTAGCGCGGTTTTTCTATATTTCTTTTCTGTATTGGTGTACCTCACTTATAACCGCAGCTTTTACCTTCTTTTCCAAGTGCAGTTTTTTTGTTTTTGTTTCTACAGTTGATTGATAATAAATAGCTTCAGCCAAACACTAACCATGAGTGAAAGAAAAGTTTTTGTGTTATCATTCATATTCTCTGACAAAAGGCCAAGAAATCATAAATTCTGCCAGGGTGTGTAAACCTATGAGCACAACTGTAGATTCTATGCATCCACACTCATTGGGTATATCCCCAGATCTATTGTCTGTCTGGCCCTTCAAGTTCATAGAGGGGAGCCACTGAGGCGTCCCTTGGCACCTTTCAACGGCTTTGAGTTTTTTCTTTTAAAAAAAAGTTGTATTCGTAGCTAAACACAGTATCTCCATAGGTTGTTGCATAACCTAATTATTATGTTCTGTTTTTTTCTAGATCATTGAATGGATCTGTGAAAACCTGTCAACATGTCAAACATTTGACCCCATACAAGAGTTCATAGTTGGTATGATGCTTGTGGTTTTATTGCCTTACTTTTTGCAGGAGAATAATATGAAAACATATAATTGTTACCTCCTTTTTCATAGTTTTAAATGTATAATATACTTAGAGGATCAGTCTCTATAAATAAAAAATAGTTAGAGTAGCTACGGTAGCTGCTGACTTTTGATATGAGGGGTGTTCAAGTCAAACCGGGACTTTTGAGTTTATATAATAGAACAAATTTCAAGGAGTGGAAACTGCATTTATTTTTCAACATACTTCTATATATATACACTTATCCCAGCGTTTACCTAGTGTCTGGAAAGCTTCGGCATAGAGAAAGATTTGTCAGTATGCCTGAACCATCCTAGGACAGCCTGCTTCACTTCGTCATCAGTGCTGACATGCTGACCTCCAAGGAACTCTTTTAGGGGTCCAAACAGGTGGAAATCAGTTGGTGTGAAGTTCAGGCTGTGAGGGGGAAGCGCCAATACCTTCCAGCCGGGTTGCTGTAATGTCCATGTAGTGGGGTGCGCAGTATGAGCTTGTGCGTTGTGCTAGAGAAGCAGGACACCTTTAGTGATGAAACCAGGGTGTTTTTTCTGCAGACGCACATCACTCAGAACGCGACAGTAATATTTACTATTGATGATAGTGGCGCTACGGGGTAGAAAATCCACGTGAAAAACACCACATTTGTCCCAGAAAACACTTGCCATCACTTTACCTGCAGGCGCAATTGTTGATGCACTGAATGTTCACAGGAATGACTGCTGTGGGCTGGGAATCACCATGGCGGGGATCGTCACTGACGATTACACCATTCAAATGTCTTACTGCGGCTGAGTGTCTTGTTACCATACTGTGATTGAAGTCTTCTGTAGATATCCACAAGTTTTACGCCTTTTGTTCACAAGAAACTTTATCTCCACACGCTGTTCCATGAACGCACTAATGCCCCGTACACACGGTCGGACTTTGTTCGGACATTCCGACAACAAAATCGTAGGATTTTTTCCGACGGATGTTGGCTCAAACTTGTCTTGCATACACACGGTCACACAAAGTTGTCGGAAAATCCGATCGTTCTGAACGCGGTGACGAAAAACACGTATGTCGGGACTATAAACGGGGCAGTGGCCAATAGCTCTCATCTCTTTATTTATTCTGAGCATGCGTGGCAATTTGTCCGTCGGATTTGTGTATTTGTGCATTTTGGAAGAACAGTAATTAATTTATATCTAGTGTGGTTTACTGGACACATATATATGATTAGTTTATTTATTTTTTATAAGATCACATCCTTTATTGGATCACATTATTTATTGGATCACTGTGCTATATTAAGGTTGATGGTAGCGCTTTATTAACTTTTTATATATTTTCACTCCCTTGCACTTCCATAGAATATGCAAAATGCCGCCTCTTTCTCTACACTCTCTCCATCAATTGGGAGATGAGCCTGGATAAATCTGTGCCAGTCTGACTGGGGTTAAATAGGTCCTATATATCATTTTTAACATCAATTCCCAGTGGTTTACACAGTGGGAGTATCGAAACTGAGATTGAATGGCACTCCTTCGCTCCCCCTGCGTGTATGAGGTTTCCATCTCTTTTTCCCAATTTTGCATGTTGGAAGATTTTTGAAAGGGTCCACTAAACTGTAGTATTTTGTAGAACCATGAGAGCCCCTTGGGCTTGACATGGCTAGACATCAAGTATGACCAAGTTTCCCTATGAATGTTATAAGCTATATTTGGGTTATTCTTATGAGGATATGTAAGTTGAATATGAGAAAATGTTGTGGGATTAGGTTGTTTAGATAACAACTCTTTGTAAGTCAGTATTCCCTCTTTGATCCATGGTTGTCTGTTCATATTAGGAATGATATATTCGTAAATTTGTAATGGGAAATCAGTACAAGTATCCATTTCCTCTTGTGGTGCTATAGTATGTAGTTTGTTCCATGCTAATATAGTAGCATCTGCTGATGGGAAAGCCTTGCAGTTTAGTTTCATATTGGTCAAGCTCGACAATAGCAAGGTAGGCAGATGTCTATTTCCCACCACACTCTTCTCGACTTGGACCCATAGTTTGTCTGACTGTGGGTCAAACCACACTTTGATTTGGTCTAAGCGGGCTGCCAAATAGTAATTTTTAAGATTGGGGAAGTTCACCCCCCCTTCTAGATTTATGCTTTCCTAGTAAGGGATATGAGATTCTGGCCGTTTTCTTACCCCATATAAATTGTTTAAATATTTTATCCACTTCTGTAAAGAAGCGGTCAGGTATAGTTCTAAAATAATATATTATTTTAGGAAGAAGAATCATCTTCAGAGCTTCAATCCTCCCCACCCAGGATAATTCAAACTTAGATATGTGTTGCAGATCTTGTTTGACAATTCCTATTAGTTTAGGAAAGTTTGCTTCGTACATAGAAGCTGATGGCGACCACAGTATGTTAAATTGTTAGATACCCATTGAAATGGGAGTGTTGCTTTTGAGGTATTCCTTTAGTTTGCGTGTCAACCCTATTGGTAGAATAGTAGATTTTTTTGAATTGAGCTTATAGTAAGATGCTAACCCAAATTCATGTAAAATCGATTGTACTTTTTCTAGTGAGGAAGCCGGACTAGTTAGTGTTAAAACAACGTCATCGGCGAATAGCCCGATTTTATGGGACTATCCCCCTATCTTAACCCCCGAGATTGTGTCGCAAGCTCTAATGGTCTCCGCCAGGGGCTCCATCACTAATGAGAAAATCAAGGGCGATAAAGGACATCCCTGCCGAATACCATTGGTAATGTGAAATTTGTCTGATAAAACATTAGAGGTAAAGACTTTAGCTGAGGGCTTTGTGTATAAAGCCATAATTGCAGAGTACATGAGACCAGTTATGCTAAATTTTTTCAAGGTCGCACTCAGGTTACTCCCAATGTACCCTGTCAAACGCCTTTTCGGCATCCAGCGCCAGAACTACAGGGGGGGTCCCGCAAGTTTCTGTAATGTGTATCAAATTGTATAGTCTACGTCTACCATCTGAAGCCTGACACCCCTTCACAAAGCCTACCTGGTCTGCTTTGACTAGTTGTGGGGTCACTATTGCTAGGCGGTTAGCTATGTTTTGCATATATTTTTAAATCAGTATTAAGCAACGAAATTGGTTTAAAGTTTTAGGACAGTCCAGCTTCTTCCCTGGTTTTGGCAAGGCTACAATAGTGGCTTCCAGCATCTTTTCGGGAAAAGAGGCAGTTGAGGCAGTGTAGGTAAACTTTTTTTGTAAATGAGGAGAAAGAATTGTTGCAAATGTCTATCTGGTAGTATTCTGCAGAGAACCCATCACTGCCAGGGGATTTATGTGGTGGGAGTGATTTAATTGTGTCTAAGATTTATTTTTCTGATATTGGTGTGTTAAGAGAGTCTAAGGCTTCCTCACTTAGTTTGGGCAGGTTTACTGAATTAAGGAAGGTGTTTATATTGAGATCATTTGGTTGTGGGTTTTTTAGTCAGATTTCAAGTTGTATAGATCACTATAGTATTTCTGGAATGCATTGGCAATTTTAGTTGGGTGATGAACTGTTTGGCCTGTATGAGGGTCAGTGATAGAGCTTAGTTTAGAGTTTTGTTGTTTTTTCCTTATATAGTTAGCTAGGAGTTTGCCTGCTTTGTTGCCGTGTGCGTAGTAGGTAGCTTTAAAGCGTTTCAGAGATGTTGTATGTTCTGCTAATAGGGCTAGCCTAAGCTTTTGTCTACATTCTATAAGTGCTGATTGGGCGATAGGGGAGGGACTTTATCATGTGTCTCAAATGTGTTAAAATTTGTTAGTAGATTGGTGAGAATTTTAGTCTTCTGCCTCTTTTCCCTAGCCGCAGCTTGGATCAGCAAGCCTCTACTGTAAGCCTTGTGGGCACACTACAATAACATCACATTCACTTCTGTATTATCATTATGTTGGAAATATTTTTTAAGTGATTTAGAAAGTTGCTCCTGATGGAGCGGGCTTGAGAGTATTGAAACATTATTTCTCACAAGGTAAGTGGGATTGCATGAGTTCTGTTCTCGTATTTGTAATGGTCACTGGGGCGTGATCTGACCATGTAATAACATGAATTTTCACCTCTATAATTTTTTGTAGAATATTGAGGTCGGATAACATCAAGTCAATCCTTGAGTAGGAATTATAAGGGGCAGGAAAGTACGTATAGTCCCGTTCTGTAAAGTTGATGCATCTCCAGGTATCCTAAAGATTAGTTTCTGCAAGAAATTTTTTAATTTCATATCTGTTTGCGCTCTGGTGGGATGAGCAGTCCAAAGATTTGTCCACCACACAGTTGAAGTCCCCACAGATAAGTTAAGCTCCTTGTTTGTGTTTATTAATTTTATGGTGGAGAGCTTTTAAGAAGGATGCTTGTCCAATATTTGGTGCATACAAATTGACTATCGTGTATAGCAAATTGTTTAGTTCACACACCAAGATGATGTACCTGCCTTTTGGGTCCGTTACAGCTGTATGAAGTTTGAAAGCTGTTGATTGCAATCATTGTGCCACGTTTTTTAGTTGGGGCACAAGCTTGAAATATATGAGGAAAAGATTTATTCGTGCATTTTGGCTGTTTGTCCCGGGAGAAATGAGTCTCCTGTATCCAAAGAATGTCCCCTTTAAGTTTTTTTGCCTCTTGCCACATGGTCTTTCTTTTAAATGGGCTGTTCAGGCCATGCACATTAAGCGAAAACACTTTAATGGTCATATTTATTTTGTGGAGTTATTATTGTGTGTTGATCCATACAATTAATGGTATAGTGCAGATGTCTACTATTACCTGTAGATGGCAGCAAAGGGTAAGAAATTAGTTGCTGGAAGTTGAAAACTCTATGTAATTCTGGTTGATCTGAAGTCACTTGCGAATTCCAATGCAGAGGTTCTTCGTAGCTTGTAGGTACGTGTAAAACAGAAGAAAATAACGAAAAAAGGACAGAAAAACATATAAAGAAGGTGAAACAGTTCACAATGTGCGAAAACATTTGCTTCAACACGGTGGGGGTCTTTGCTCCCTGAGATCCAGAATTTTATTCAGAATAAGTTACAGAAAGGTGTGAGGTATTGCAAGTGCTGGTCCTCATTGTTTTCACCCAGGTTTAACTTTTTGCCTTTTTTATGAGTAGGTAAAGTAGAGGGGGCTTCTCCTTCTTCTGGAATGAGCTGCCACTGCTTGGCTAGTTTTAGGGCCATTTTCTAGATTGGTGATGGCGTAAGTTTTGTTTTCCCTTGTTATGAGGATTTTGGTTGGAAACCCCCATGTATAGGGTATTTTGTGGTTTTGAAAACGTTGTCAGCGTGGCGAGGTTCTTCCTAGCCAGCATAGTATGTTGTGAGATGTCAGAATACACAGAAAGCTCCGCATAGGGGTCAGGTAGGGGGGAGTTCTTCCTAGTGTATCTCATCAGGTCCTCTTTCACATGAAAGAAATGAATACATGCAATGACGTCTTGTGGTACCTTGTCGGGCAAATGCTTGGGTTTAGGCAGGCGGTGTGCACAATCTACAATCCCCTCCCCCTCTGCTGTATCTGGCAGCAATGTAGAAATAAATTGCTAAACACATTTCCTGAGATCTGCTGGTGCTATAGATTCAGTCACTCCTCTCGGCTTTACATTATTCCTCCTCGAGCGGTCTTCTAAGTCCGCCATTTTGTTTTTAATCGCTAGAATTTCATCGTCCGCTCCATTATAGGCATCAACCAGCTCATTATGGGCTGTGGCAAATTCCCCCATTTTGTCCTCTGCATGAGAGACTCTGTCCCCAATAGCAGCAACTTCAGCTTTCAATTGAGTTGTGCATTCCATTAGGTCCCTGTGCAGCGAGCCCCTAATGTTACCAGCATATTTTTCATCATGGTGTCTGTTAGTGGCTGATCCAGGGTGGGGAAGTCATGCATTTGTTATATGAACTCTTTTGTACTGAAAATTCTTGTGTTTTTATTTAACAGAGAGATTAAAACATACTAAGTTCAAAGCGGTTAAACCCAAATAAAAAAATGGATTATATTGCAGCTTGCCAATCATTAGAAGTAGCAGCTGCATTAGTTTTCCTTTTTTTAGTCTTCCCCCCCCCCCCCCCCCTCTGTTTTCACCCTGTGATCTGACCAGTAACACACCTCTTGTATAAGAGTGTCCCCACTCTGGATGATGGGGCCCCTTTTGGATAGCAGCATTGTCAGTGGGGGGGGGGGGGGGGGTTTAGATGCTGTAGCAGATACACTAACAATTCGAAGCAAAATTCCACCTTACACTGCAGTTACACAAGCAGTTACAGCAAACTGTTTTTCCTTTTGGGGATAATGGTTTTACATGAATAAATAAAGGCTGATCATTGTAAGGGAAAAAAAAATTAAGAGTCAGCAGCTACAAATACTGTAGCTGCTTTTTTTAATTATATGCCTCTCCAGGGATCCCGCAATGTCAGATCGGCTGTTGGGTGCTGCCGACGCCATCTCCACTAAGGGAAACCGGCCATGAAGCCGAAAGGCTTCCTACTGTGCATGTGCGAAGCGCGCTGCGCTTTCTAATCGGCATGGAGGAGGGGGGGCTGAACTTCTGAGGGATGGCACCGCAGTGCCGTCTACCGGAAGTGGGTACGGGGACCGGTCAAACAGATCCCCGTTCCCTCCTCCCCCTGAAAGGTGTCAAATGTGGCACTGGAGGGGAGAGGAAGCAAATAAGCGGAGGTTCCACTTTTAAGTGGAACTCCGCTTTAACCACTTCCGGACCGCCGCACACCGATTTACGTCGGCTGTTTGAGGAGGGGATATCTTTGTCATGGCAGCAGCTAGCTGCCATAACCCCGGTTTTCTCTTCAGTGGGCAGTCCGGTTTCCAATTTAATAGTGGTCTCTGCGGCGGATTCGCTGCAAGATCACTTTTATCGGCGGGAGAGGGCCCCCCCTCTGTCGCTTACTGGAGCCGTCGGCAGCGGCGGAGGTGATCGGGTCCTCTTCCATGTGTGGTATGGAGACGAGTGAGGGGGAGATGGCCCCCACCCGTCTCCATAAAATTGCAGGGCGGAAGCTCTTAAAGGGTTTTTTTTTCTATTATTATTATTGCATTTTTGTGTAAATATGAGATCTGAGGTATTTTTGCCCAGATCTCATACTTTAGATTGTAAGCTCCTTGAGGGTAGGGACCGATGTGAATGTACAATGTATATGTAAAGCGCTGCGTAAATTGACAGCGCTATAGAAGTACTATAAATAATAATTTAGGAGGTCCTGTCATGCTTTTTTTCTATTACAAGGGATGTAAAAGTGACACAATTTTTTTTTAAAAGAACAGTGTAAAAATAAAAAACGAAAGATAAAATAAATAAGAAAAATAAAAAATTTTTTTAAAGTGTCCCGTCTCGCCGAGCTCGCGTGCAGAAGCGAACGCATACGTGGGTTGCGCCCGCATATGGAAACTGTGTTTAAACCACACACGTGAGGTATCGCAGCGATCGGTAGAGCGAGAGCAATAATTCTAGCCCTAGACCTCCTCTGTAATTCCAAAACATGTAACCTGTAGAATTTTTTTAAAAGTCACCTATGGAGCTTTTTAAGGGTAAAAGTTTGTCACCATTCCACGAGCGGGCGCAATTTTGAAGCGTGACATGTTGGGTATCAATTTACTCGGCGTAACATTATCTTTCACTATATAAAAAAAAAATTGGTCTAACTTTACTTTTTTTTTTAATTCAAAAAAGTGTATTTTTTTCCCAAAAAAGTGCGCTTGTACGACCGCTGCACAAATACGGTGTGACAGAAATCATTGCAGTGACAAAGTATTGAAATGACTGCCATTTTATTCTCTAGGTTGTTAGAAAAAAAAGTATAATGTTTGGGGGTTCTAAGCAATTTTCTAGCAAAAAAAACAGTTTTTAACTTGTAAACAACAAATCTTAGAAAGAGGCTCGGTCTGTAGGAGAGCTTGCTCTATTGAAAAGCTAGACAAACCCTGTTCCTGTGTGTAATGATATTTTTATGTGGATGGTAGCCATATGTGCTCATATGCATGCTCTGCTTATTGCTTTGCAGTGCTAAGCAATAGTTGTGCTTTAGCCTAGCTTTACACTGACAGCGGGAATGAAGTGTCAGTCCTGATTTCAATGGGTGATTTCAGAGACATCTGTGCAGAAGTAGTAGTACAGAAACTACTTTTGGGAATTGATGCGGCGTCTCACCGATTTGGACGTGCCATTGCCGGCAATAGCCGATGATTTTGTACTGAATGTCAACCAGGGCTTACTGCTCCTTCTCAGACGTTGGTCAGCTCTTTTAAAACAACGTGACTGCTATTTTTTTCTCAGCAGTTGTTGATAGAGACCAAGCAATTGCACTAAGCCACTGAAAGCTCCCTCCTGTGTGTTTTTTTTTTTTTTTTTTTTTTCTTTTTAACAAATCTCCATATCTAATGTAATAAAACTTAAGAGCCCTTGCACACTGGGGTGGGGGGCGGCGTCGGCGGTAAAACGCCGCTATTATTAGCGGCGTTTTACCGTCGGTATGCAGCCGCTAGCGGGGCGGTTTTACCCCCCGCTAGCGGCCGAGAAAGGGTTAAATACCACGGCAAAGCGCCTCTGCAGAGGCGCTTTGCCGGCGGTATAGCCGCGCCGTCCCATTGATTTCAATGGGCAGGAGCGCTATACACACTGCTCCTTCACCGCTCCGAAGATGCTGCTGGCAGGACTTTTTTTACCGTCCTGCCAGCGCATCGCTCCAGTGTGCAAGCCCTCGGGGCTTTCACACTGGAATGAAAGCAGCGGCACTTTCGGGGCGGTTTGCAGGCGCTATTATTAGCGCAATAGCGCCTGCAAACCGCCCCAGTGTGCAAGGGCTCTGAGGATGAACTTGCTCATACGTATGACATGCTATTGAATTTTATTGTACCGTAAACACTGCAATTTTAAAGTAATATGTGTTTGTAATTTATAGTAGTACTTGACCATACATGGCCCCTAGAACATGGAAGACATGGAAAATGTAATTTTATTGCCTTGTGTGTCTTAATTTGCTATTATAGTTATCTCCATAGTTTAGATTGGTTTCATGGTTTAAAACCCCCATTCTGCTTCTACTGGGAAGGCAATCGGGAACAAGTTATAATAGATCTATTTATTTGAAAGTGGTTGTAAGGTAAAAGATTTTTTACCTTAATGCATTCTGCAAACAGCCTGGGTCAGGAGAGAGCCCATATGGGTGCACCTATAAGAAGCCGCTTTCTATGGGGGCACTTGGGGGGGGGGGGGGGGGGCAGGAGTGCCAGCAGGGGACCCGAAAAGTGGAGGATCTAGGTTGCTCTGTGCAAAACCACTGCACAGAGCAGGTAAGTATAACATGTTTGTTATTTTAATGGCAAAAAAATATCGAACCTTTTAATATCACTTTAGTTTGTGTGTGTGTGTGTGTGTGTGTGTACATGTAATATATATGTGTGTGTGTGTGTGTGTGTGTGTGTATATGTATGTGTGTGTGTGTGTGTGTATATATATATATATATATATATATATATATATATATATATATATATATATATATATATATATATACATACATACACACACATTATATATTATACAAGCATACCCCACTTTTAAGTACACAATGGGGTTTATTTACTAAAGCTGAAAAGTGCAAAATAAGGCTCACGTCTGCATATAAACCAATGAGCTTCCAGGTTTTATTACCAAAGCTTAATTGAACAAGCTGTGGTTAGAAGCTCATTGGTTTCTATGCAGCAGTGAGCCCGAATTTCCACATTCCAGCTTTAGTAAATAAACCTCATTGTGTACTTTAAAAGTGGGGTATGCCTGTACACAGTTGTGCTCTTAACCACTTTAAGACCAGCCTCGTTTTGGATTTTAGGTGTTTACATGTTTAAAACAGGTTTTTCTGCTAGAAAATTACTTAGAACCCCCAAACATTATATATGGTTTTCTTCTAACACCCTAGAGAATACAATGGCGGTCATTGCAATACTTTTTTTTGCACCGTATTTGCGCAGCGGTCTTAAAAGCGCACTTTTTTAGGAAAAAATTCACTTTTTTGAATAAAAAAATAAGACAACAGTAAAGTTAGCCCAATTTTTTTTTTATATTGTGAAATATAATGTTACGCCAAGTAAATTGATACCCAACATGTCATGCTTGAAAATTGCGCCCGCTCGTGGAATGGCGTCAAACTTTTACCCTCAAAAATCTCCATAGGCGACGTTTAAAAAATTCTACAGGTTGCATATTTTGCGCTACAGAGGAGGTCTAGGGCTAGAATTATTGCTCTCGCTCTACCGATCGCTGTGATACCTCACATGTGTGGTTTGACCACCGTTTTCATATGCGGGCGCTACTCGCGTATGCGTTCGCTTCTGCGCGCGAGCTCGTCGGGACAGGGGGGTTTTAAAAAAAAAAAAATTTTTATTATTTATTTTACAATATTTTATTTATTTTTACACTGTTTAAAAAAAAAAAAAAATTGTGTCACTTTTATTCCTATTACAAGGAATGTAAACATCCCTTGTAATAGAAAAAAGCATGGCAGGACCTCTTAAATATGAGATCTGGGGTCAAAAAGACCTCAGATCTCATATTTACACTAAAATGCAATAAAAAAAAAAAAAAAAGTCATTTAGAAAAATGACATTTGAAAAAATATGCCTTTTAAGAGGCGTGGACGAAAGTGACGTTTTGACGTCGCTTCCGCCCAGCAGTGTCATGGAGACGAGTGAGCGCCATCTTAGCCTCACTCATCTCCAGGCACACCAGAGAGCAGGACGCGATCGCCTCCGCCGCTACCGACGGCTCCGGTAAGCGGCGGAGGGCACCGGATCGCGGCGGGAGGGGGGGGCCCTCTCCCGCCACCGATAAAAGTGATCTCGCGGCGAATCCGCCGCAGGGACCACTTTTATCTGAAAGCCGGCCGCCGCACGAAAACGGGGATACCGGGGTTATGGCAGCTAGCTGCTGCCATAACAACGATATCCCCGTTCAAACTTAGGACGTACATCGGCGTTCGGCGGTCGGGAAGTGGTTAAGTTTCCCTGTCAGAATTTATGATTTCTTGGCCATTTTTCAGAGAATATGAATGATAACAAAAACTTTTCTTTCACTCATGGCTAGTGTTTGGCTGAAGCCATTTATTATCAATCAACTGTGTTTACGATCATAATCGCAGCAGAAACTACCCAAATGACCCCGATCAAAAGTTTACATACCCTGGTGATATTGGCCTGATAACATGCACACAAGTTGACACAAAGGGGTTTGAATGGTTATTAACTGCTTCCCGCCCAGCCTATAGCACAATGACGGCTGGGCGGTGGTTCAGTTATCCTGACTGGGCGTCAGGATAACAGCCGCTGCGCGCCTGTACTGAGATCAGTCTGACACACCGCTACACTGATCTCAGTAAAGAGCCTCCGGCGGAGGCTCTTTACCACGTGCTCAGCCGTGTCCATTCACAGTTGATCATGATGTAAACCGGAAAAGCCGGTGATCGGCTTTTCCTCACTCGCGTCTCACAGGGGGGTCTGCGCTGATTGTTTATCAGCGCAGCCCCCCCTCGGATGCCCACACTAAACCACCAGGGAAGCAGCTAGGACCACCAGGGAAGCTCCTAACATGTGGATTGCCAGGTACACCCCCCATGGCCATCCACATGTGAAAATTAATGATCCACATATGCCAATCAGTGCCCACAAATGGGCACTGACTGGCACATCTATGGCACAATAAAAATTAGTGATGCCCAGCAATGCCACCCATCAGTGTCCATCAGTGCCACCTATCAGTGCCCATCTGTGCCACCCATCAGTGCCACCTATGAGTGCCCATCAGTGCCACCTCATTGGTACTACCTCATCAGTGCCCATCAGTGCAGCCATATCCGTGCCCGTCATTAAGGAAGAAAACCTACTTATTTACAAAAAAATTTAACAGAAACAAAGAAAAACTTTTTTTTTTTTTTTCAGAATTTTCGGTCTTTTTTTATTTGTTGCGCAAAAAATAAAAATCGCAGAGGTGATCAAATACCACCAAAAGAAAGCTCTATTTGTGGGAACAAAATGATAAAAAATTTGTTTGGGTACAGCGTAGCATGACCGCGCAATTGTCATTCAATTTGCGACAGCCTTGAAAGCTGAAAATTGGCTTGGGCAGGAAGGTGTATAAGTGCCGGGTATTGAAGTGGTTAAAGGTAACCATCACCTGTGATCGGTTTGCTTGTATTTAATGTGTGTGTGTGTGTGTGTGTGTGTGTGTGTGTGTATATATATATATATATATATATATATATATATATATATATATATATATATATATATATATATATATATATATATATATATATATATATATATATATATATATATATATATATATAATAAAAGGTCAATGAGTTTCTGGACTCCTGACAGACCCTTGCATCTTTCATCCAGTGCTGCACTGACGTTTCTGGATTCTGAGTCATGGGGAAAGCAGGAAAAGGTAGCTGAACTGTATAAAACAGGAAAGGGATATAAAAAGATATCAAAGGAATTGGGAATGCCAATCAGCAGTGTTCAAACTCTAATCAAAAATGAGGGGTTCTGTTGAAACCAAACCACGGTCAGGTAGACCAAAAAACCTTTCAGCCACAACTGCCAGGAAAATTGTTCGGGATGCAAAGAAAAACCCACAAATAACTTCAGGGGAAATGCAGGACTCTGAAAACATGTGGTGTGGCTGTTTCAAGATGCACAATAAGGAGGCACATGAAGAAAGATGGACTGCATGGTCGAGTTGCCAGAAGAAAGCCATTACTACACAAATGCCACAAAGTATCCCGCTTACAATATGCCAAACGGCGCAGAGCCAACCCTCAAACCTTCTGGCACAAAGTCATTTGGATTAATGAGACCAAAATTTAGCTTTTTGGGCTCAACCATAAACACTACACTTGGAGAGGAGTCAACAAGGCCTATGATGAAAGGTACACCATTCCTACTGTGAAACATGGAGGTGGATCGCTGATGTTTTGGGGATGTGTGAGCTACAAAGGCACAGGAAATTTCGTAAAAATTGATGGCAAGATAAATGCAATATGTTATCAAAATACTGGTGGAACATTTGCATTCATCAACCAGGAAGCTGCGCATGGGACGTACTTGGACATTCGAACATTCCATGACAATGATCCAAAACACAAGGCCAAGCCGAGCTGTCATTGGCTACAGCAGAATAAAGTGAAGGTTCTGGAATGGCCATCTCCGTTTCCTGACCTAAATATCATTGAGCCAGTCTGGGGAGATCTCAAACGTGCAGTTCATGCAAGACAGCCCAAGAATTTACAGGAACTGGAGGCTTTTTGCCAAGAGGAATGGGCAGCTTTACTATCTGAGAAGATAAAGAGCCTCATCCACAAATGCCACAAAAGACTTCAAGCTGTCATTGATGTTAAGGGGGAAATACACGGTATTAATAACTGGGGTATGTAAACTTTTGATCAGGGTCTTTTGGGTAGTTTTTGTTGCCATTATGTTTTAAAAAGAGTAAACACAGTTGATTGATATTAAATAGCCTCAGCCAAACACTAACCATGAGTGAAAAAAGTTTTTGTGTTATCATTTATATTCTCTGAAAAATGACCAAGAAATCCTAAATTCTGCCAGGGTATGTAAACTTTTGAGCACCATAGCAGGAAAATGGCTCAGGACATTACCACTAACTCTCCAAGAATGGATATCCACAGTTTTTGTGCTACCCTACAAAAAAGAGCTTTATGCCCATAGAGGTTGCCCGACCAAATATGGGAAAGTTTGGGACACCTGGTTGGAAACCGCCTCCACATGTACTGAGATGGATGAAGACCCCGTCTGAACTGGGAGAAATGCAAGATAGGCAAACTCTCCTTATAACATATCCACGGGGTTAGAACATGTCATGTCACGGTTAACATTCTTTTGCGCTGACACTAGTATTTTTTATTTTTTCAAGTTTATATTATTTTCTCTTTGTACATGCACAGTGATTAAATTACTACTGCTAATGCCTTGTAAACATACACTCTTCTCGAATAAAGAATGCGGTTTGTAAAAAACAAACAAAAAAAACAACTTTGTGTGTGTGTGTGTCCTTTTTTTTTTTTTATAGGTCCTTATTGATCTAAATCTAGCCCTACTGTTTTTGTATTGGTTCCATATGTAGTAAACTTTCAATAGTTTTTTTTTTTTTTTATTCCCTTCTTAGCTTCTTTACACAGGTATTTAAGTTCGGAGACAACGTACCTGGATAAACTGTTGGCATACACATCAGTGCCTTGTTGGGATATAGTGAGTATTTTTATAACTTCTAAAATGCATAATAGGTGCAAGGCAAAGTCTCCTCTTTTCCCTAACATACATTACATCACAAAGAACAACTCTATCCAAAAATGTTGAAACCTGAGTGACTCTCACTCTTTTTTTTGCCCACATTGAATTTTTAACATGCATATTGTTTTGTTTAGATTGTATAATTTAGGGCAGGGGTAGGCAACCTTTTGAGCAAAGTGTGCCGAAAAATGTTTTTTAAAAAATTGAGTGTGCTGATTTTATAACAAAAAAATGTCAACTTCACACTTTCAATCACGAAAAGAATTTTTTATAAAGTAAATGCTGTAAACTACTTGAGTAGTAGTGAGAAATTAACATCCTGCAGTCTCACGCCTCAGATCAGCCCCAATTCCTGCAACTCCACACCTCAGATTAGCCTCAATTCATGCACCTTCACACCTCAGATCACTGTCCCCCCTGCAAATCTGTTTTACCACTGTACCCCCCTGCACATCTGCCCCACCACTGTACTACCCTGCACATCTGCCCCACCTCTGTAACCCTGTGTACATCTGCCCATTACTGTACCACCCTGCTCTTCGGTCCCACCACTGTAACCCCCTGCTCATCTGCCCCACCATTGTTCCCCCTTTCTCATCTGCCCCACCTCTGTAACCCTGTGTATATCTGCCCATTACTGTACCACCCTGCTCTTCGGTCCCACCACTGTAACCCCCTGATCCTCTGCCCCACCTCTGTAACCCCCTGCTCCTCTGCCCCACCTCTGTAACTCCCTGCTCCTCTGCCCCACCTCTGTAACCCCCTGCTCCTCTGCCCCACCTCTGTAACCCCGTGCTTCCCTGCCCCACTGCTGTAACCCCCTGCTCCTCTGCCCCACCTCTGTAACCCCCTGCTCCTCTGCCCCACCTCTGTAACCCCCTGCTCCTCTGCCCCACCTCTGTAACCCCCTGCTCCTCTGCCCCACCTCTGTAACCCCCAGTATATCTGCCCCACCTCTGTAACCCCCTGCTTATCTGTCCCACCAATGCACCTAATTTCACATCTGCCCCACCACTGTACCCCCCTGCTCTTCTGTCCCACCGCTGAACCCCCTGCTTATCTGCCCTATCACTGTACTCCACTGCTTTTATGTCCCGCTGCTGAACCCTCTTCTCATCCCTCCCACCACTGTACCCTCCTGCTCTTCTGTCCCACCTCTGAAGCCCTCCTTCTCCTTTTCCCCACTGCTGTACCCTCCTGCTCATCTGCTTCACCAATGTACCCTCTTCTCATCTATTATATGCGTGATATGCAGAGTGGTGAAAGGAAGCAGAGATGAGACACATCTACCTGTCCTGGCACACTCATCCTGCTGATCCACGTCTCGCATCCAGCCCATGTGCTTGTATGTGATGTATGTGATGTCACATCTGGAATGGATGTGCAATGATGAGCTCAGGTCAGGGGCATTTTTTGAAAGCAGTGGGCTTGTGTGCAGGATCATAA